>JAODUH010005548.1:0-10068 GCA_027564835.1 Typhlichthys subterraneus | reverse complement strand
GCTCTCACATCTCCGAAACCTTGGGAGCAAATTCTAAACTAGACTCCATCTTGATAAATCTACCACATATTTGAAGTAATAAAAAACTATATTCTCGCTTCAAAAAATTTTAAAACAAGATTTTGTGACACAATAAGAGTAGTATTTCGAAAATTACTTACTGCGTTTTGATGCGAAGTGCATTCTGGGATATTCCGAGTCAAAAGTTCACTCGAGTCACCTCTGATGCATACTCGGTAAAAGCCGTTAATCAAGGACACTGCCGGGCATTCTATCCGTACTTGGCCAGATGCGAACTTGTGTATTGGAACAGTACTTGGGCTGTGAATTATGACGTTTCACAAGTACGCTAGAACGCAAGTACAGTCAAGTACGCATATTGAGAAACGGCCCTTGTTTACAACGGAGGCTCGTCCGTCTGTAAAATGGCTCCCGCGAACTCTTGAACTTCGGTTCCTAGTTATTCTTCTATTTTGTCCAGCGTGTCCCTAACCAATAAACATTTGTCCTATACTCACAAACTGATAACTTCCTTAGATGTGCGATCTAAATCCCTATGTTCATTTTTGATTCAAGCTTTTGCAACATTTAAGCTTCCTTTTAAAATGTCACTCTTAATCTAATAATGACCTTATACAATTTAGGTTGAGACTTTTGTTATTTTTGCTATATCTGGGAAGGGAACCCAGACTGTCATAGACCGCATTAAGTTATAACGCAGGCTGAACCTAATTCCTGCGTGGATTCTGAATAACTCCCTCTCTGGAGTTTCGTTACCAAACTTATTTCAACACATTACACATATTTTAAATAACTCCTTCTCTGGAGTTTCATTAACAACACTTATGTCAACATATTACTGGCCTCTAAATTACTCCCCCTTTGGAGATTTAGTACCAAACTTATTTCAATGTATTACACATATACAACAGCACCATTATCCAACATGGTACTTCACACTTCACCAACTCACTGGTCTCACAAATGAAGTTAAAACTCAACTCAATTAAACATTGCGTTCACTGCATTAGGATAAAATCAAACATCATTTATTTCATTATTTCACATACATAGCAATACTACTAGAAAATAGACAGCCCATGAACCTTTTCAGTGTTTTCGAGAGTGGTGAGGATCTAAACTTTTATTAAATGTAAAGTAGAACTTACAATTCTGTTGTTCTTCTGATGAAGAAAAGTAAAAAACAGGTTTACAAAAATTGGACAGGGTATCCACTCAACATGGAAAAGAAGGTTTTTGTGCATAAAAACATGCCCTTTTTATACAGTTTTTCCCTCAAAGTTTAACCAATCAAAACAATTCTGTATTGTTTGTCACACGTGCCCTGCTGTGGTATTTCCCGTCTGGGCAGGCTGCCAATGCCTGACCACATAGTTTTACTTAGTGCAGCCTTCCCCATATATTTCAGTGTGGCTTGACAGTCAATGTTTAGGGAGTATCTCCTGTGTGTGCCTCAGAGCCTGGTGCTATATATGCAGTTGGAGTTCAAATTATTTTTGTTAGCAGTACATTACTTGCCCACAGTGTAATCCAGAAATGGATATTAGAATAAATTTGAGTCTTCTGGTCAACTGACTTCTGCTTACTAAGTCCTACTGGACCTGAGCTTGGTATGTCCGTGTTAGGGTTCCATGTCCAGCCAAAAGCCCAGGAACGGTTTCTGTAAAAGTATTGTTCAGACCACCCTGTAAAGTGTCTTGGGATCAGGATTTTAGATTTCGAATTTCCACGAATACTGTAATTACAAATGTCAATCATCAGGCTTTTACTAAGGTCTTATTGAAAATTAAGTAATTCACTCCCAATTTCAAATTCATTTTCCAACACGAATCAGGTATTCTTACAGTGTAACTGTAAATAGCCTCAATGTAGATATGACAGTCAGATGCCACGTGGACACATCAGACACACGCTAATCATAATTGTTATTGCTTTAGCAACGGAGAAGATTCACTTGGGCTACTCTGCGCTGACGCGGCAGGAACGAAGGAAGCCAGAGTCACGTGACGCCCTCACCTCGACATGGCGCTTGGTGCACAGGCAATGGTAGAAGCAGTCAGTTTGGGTCGCTGTCGTTTGGGGGACCATCCGCATTCATTCACAACACGGGTGCTTGTTGACATCTTTCTGCACTTACAGAGCAATCACAGCTATATGACATTGTCATTATTGTATTTTGTATGTCTTTATCTATTGATAGATAGCCTGGTGTAACCAGACTCAATATTCACTTTGTGAATAAGGTCTGGCCACGCTCTATTGGGAATGTTTACAGCCGTTGCCTCCTACTGGGCATAGACGTCTGGTTAATTTAGAAACTATTGGATTTAAAATAGGCGATGCTACAACTGTTTGCATTGCCTCATCTAGCTCTACCACCATTTAGAAACATGCTTGACATCATCTCACTAACCCACCCTGATTGGACCGCCATAAAGCAATAGTCGGGCAGAGCCAGGCTAATTGAAACAGGGCTCAAATGTCAAATTTGACCAATGACTATAACCTTCCTTTATATGTCACTCTCCGACACCTCATGGACGCTCTGGCGATGCACAGTGCATGGGTTTGCTGCATCTGCTGTATATTATTGAAACCCGATATGGACCTGTCCAGTAAAGACAGAACTCATTGCAGTTACCACCGCTCAGGGAGCGGAGTAACTTGAAACAGTTGGGGACAAGAAAATTACTTTTGGGAAAAAGTGATTGGGGGAACATAAATCTCTAAAATGTGAATATCTGGTGTGTAAAATTATTTTACTGCATTTATATAGCTCTTCCCTAACCTTCTGGCCACTCAAAGCGCTGTATAGTATTGGCTCACACTCAGGCAAGGCATGGCACCACCGAGAGCAGTTAGGCATCTTGCTCAAGGATGCTTACAGATAGGTCAACACCAGGGTTTGAACCCACAACTTTCCAGCTGGAAGCCCAACAGCCTGACCACTAGACCATCCTGATTACCACACAGGAGTCATTGAGGTCTTTACAATACAGGGCTTTGTACTCCTTGGGCTTCAAATGTGGGTAGGCCCCATTTGTTAGATAAAATAATTCAGCTCTGAGTCCATTTTTCTTACTTCAATATATTTAATAAAGTATGGCCAATGATACACTACAGCATGCAATGTATTGTATACTGCTTCAGAGTTAGAATATATGCTACTGACATTTATACTTACAACAAAAGATTGACTACTAATAAGAACCTTTTAAAGTAGTGATCAAGAGGTTGCACATCACAATGATAATACTATGGTCTATTTATAATGGTAAGCAGTCAAGATACAAGGGGATACAAATACAAAGCTGACACATGGCAGAGGGGGTTACAGTACTAGGTCCACAGGGGGTACGAGATCAAAGGTATGCGCTGGTCAACAGGTAGTCATCATTGTTCTGTTCCCGGGCAAAGGATGGCTTAGGTCAATTGGTCACAGTAGACATAAGATACAGTAAATCGTCTTAAGGCTATTGAATGTTTTACTGGTAAGAGACTGAAAATCAATGAATTCGGTAAAACCGGCACCTGTGTGGCGTTGGATGCGCATAGTGCTGATCACAAATGGATTCACCACTACCACATAGGAATCACTTATCACTGGTTGCTTGGGTGTCACTTGGCAATGGCTGTCTGTTGCCTTGTGCTTTAAATGGGATCCATTTCCATCTCACGTGTATAATATGTGTGGCACGGAAACTGTGCTTATCTCAGCCTGGCAATGTTCATGTGAGTTGGCCTGATTTGACCTGTTTTTATGTGTTCAGGGTGTCTCTTCCTCCGTAGGCAGGACAGAAGCACTGTTACACTCTATAGGAATGTCAGCTTGGGGCAAACCTGACAGATGGATTGTTAGACACAAGTCCATCTCGGGAGCCTTCCGTCGAAACTGTTAGAAAAGGGCGGGCACTTTAAAAAAATAAGTGGCAGTTGATTGGATGAACCAGCTCAGTGTTTGTTGTTTTCAAGTCGCTTTCGTTTTCGGCACACCTAAACTACGCCAATATCTATAATATACGCCAAGTACGATGCTGATTGGTCAGATCATTGCCACTGATTCCAGTGAGGCCAACCAAATAACACGTCTGGCTAGGCTAGCCTGCCTCGTCAAGCACTATAGGGAGAAGCAAAGAAATCAGGAGGGAAGGGAATGACTAAGGTGGAAAATTGTCCTGACCAATCAGCTTTGTACTGATATCTAGGGGCGTGTTTTATGTGCCAACGGCAAAAGCGACTCTATAACAACAATAGTGGTTACTAAGAAGTCAACATAGGTGCAGCAATAGCATCAGTTGTTATAGAATGTATTAGAAGAGCAAAGAATGGCACTATTGTCCCGAATGTCTTTGGCAAGAGTTGATTTAATATCTGGCTCTTGCTGGTTCACAAGTTCATCCAATCTCCTGCCAAGCACCCGCCCTTTTCAAACTGTTTCAATGGACGGCTCCCCAGCTGGTTATGTGTAACATACTATCCCATGGCGCCTCAGGGTTATGAAAGTACACTGCAAAAACAAGATTGTCACACTAAGTTACATATAGTTTTTGCAGTGTATCTTCACTTGGAAAACGACATGCGGGACCTAAGCACCAAATGTGACTAATTCCCAGAATGCCCAGAAGAAACAGACACGCCCTGACAAAACAAGCAAAATACAGTATCCTAAATATATACAAAACATCTGTGCCATATAATATCAAATCTAACATTGTAATTCAATTAATAGTGTCTCCAGGAAATTTATGGATTTACAATAAATTCTTGTACGATTACACTTACAGGATTCTGATAAACAAACAAAAAAACTATTAATTCAGAAAGGAGATCACCTCTTATTGTACTGTTAATCAAAACTACGGAACAAACAGAAGGCCTTATCAACAGAAAAAAAAGGTTGTTGGTGCTTCTTTTAAATCTCCCACACTGCAGCATCCTGTGAGAACATAACTTGCTTTCTCACCCAAACGTGTGCACGACCAAATATACTAGAATTATGAGAGTACAAACTTCTGCAGACGCTTTGTGCTTTTGTGCTCCTGATGCCTTGGCCAGGCCCACCATGTTCTGGCCTCTGTTGAAGATGGAATAGTACTCTCTGATGAAGACGTCACCCAGGATCCAGAAGTTTTCTCCTCCACTGCTCAGTCCAGTATGGCAGCCGGTATACTGAGGAAAAGAACAGGAGGGCAAAGGTAAACTAGAGTATGTAACTGACATACAAGAAGCCACAATACAGTAGTAATAGCATTAATTAACATGCAGTGTATTTCTCAATATTCATGTTGCCATTTCCTACAGAAATACATTATTTGGAAAATGCAGTATTATGAAACAATGCATATAATGGTGGAGAGATTATATCTCCACGCTGGCCTGGGAACGCCTATGGATCCCCCAGTTAGCTGGATAATGTGGCTCAGGAAAGGGAAGGTTGGGGTCCCCTGCTGGAGCTGCTGCCCCCACAACCCGACTACAGATAAGCGAATGAAGATTGATGGATGGATGTATTTAATGTATATATACAATTCCCTATATGGTATATACCATATAATGTAAATGCAGCAGCTAAAACACTAACCTCGAGGACATAGGTAGAGGCTGGGATGGTGAATTCTTTCCCTTGGATGTTGAACGTCACAGCAGGCATTTGGGGAATGGAATTACAGTTGACCATATACTGAGGATATAAGGAGAGCAGAACATTAAATAACAGTTAACCATATACAGAGGATATAAGGAGAGCAGAACATTAAATAACAGTTGAACATATACTGAGGATATAAGGAGAGCAGAACATTAAATTACAGTTAACCATATACAGAGGATATAAGGAGAGCAGAACATTAAATAACAGTTGGCCATATACTGAGGATATAAGGAGAGCAGAACATTAAATAACAGTTAACCATATACTGAGGATATAAGCAGAACATTAAATAACAGTTGACCATATAGGGCGACAGTGGGTAGAGCGTGGTGATAGGTGAGCCTGCAACCTAAATGCTTTCACCCTCCTCCACGAAAAAATATTCATAATGTCCAACCAAGTTACTACTTGACCACTTGAGCCTATCCCCACATCTCTTCTCCAAGACACCTCACATGACCATGACATCCTACCATTCCTCACCTTGCTGATCAACCTCTCTGTCCTCAGGCTTAGTGCCAGCTGCCTTCATAACAGACCGACTCAGGCTGGTTTCACAGTTTCTCACTCCACAGAGCCTGCTCATCTCACGGTGACTGAAACCCTTCACACTGCCAGAGCATCCTCCCTCTCCTCAGTCCTCATCCTTTTAGACGCACAGTCCTCTCCTACCAAGTCATCTGGGATGGATGCCTGTCCAACCCTTGCCCACTCGGCACAGGGGTCCCCCAAGGATCTGTGTTGGGACCCCTACTCTTCTCATTGTATACTAGATCTAAGCCCTGTGTTCTCATGGATTTTCTTATTCCACTGCTATGCCGATAACACACATCTCTACCTTCGACCTTAACCTATTTAGCCAATTGTGTGGACACAAGCCCACAGTTGCCTAGTAGGCATACTGTATAACCGGTGGGAAAGTGTGGGGCAAAGTCACAAAACATTTTAAACAATCTGTATCAGATTTGACTGGTGATTGTATACATGCAGTGTTTAAGTCCCGGTGGTCATTGAAAGTGCAGTTACAGCTCTCTCCTCAATCATTAGCCAGACTTGCCTATATAAGGACTTTGACCTTACCAAGATGGCTGCTGTGGCTAGCCTTTTCTATACAAGGACTTTGACCTTACCAAGATGGCTGCTGAGTGGCCAGCCTTGCCTATATAAGGACTCTGACCTTACCAAGATGGCTGCCGATTGGCCAGCCTTGCCTATATAAGGACTTTGACTTTACCAAGATGGCTGCTGAGTGGCCAGCCTTGCCTATATAAGGACTCTGACCTTACCAAGATGGCTGCCGAGTGGCCAGCCTTGCCTATATAAGGACTTTGTCCTTACCAAGGTGGCTGCTGACTGGCCAGCCTTGCTTATATAAGGACTTTGCTTACTTCTCCGTTCAGGCTGGTGGCGCCCACCCACTTGTTGATGTTGACGATGTCACTCTGGGGGCCGATGATCAGGGAGGTGCCAGTGTCCACGATGGCCTGGCAGCCGCCGCTGCACGCCACCACCAGGCCATCTATGGTAATGCTGAAAGAGAGGCTTTATTTAACAAGGGTCTGGCCTGCAGAGGGCCTTTTTTTATGGTATGTAATGTTGTGTCAGCTGCCTTCTACAGGTTAAAAGCATGTTACTGCAACTGAATACAGCAATTTGCTGATATGAAATAAGTATGTATATGTAAAAAATATAGTGACATCATCTCAACAGCCAGTCTAGGCAGACTCCTTAGTGTCGCAGAGCCAGTCTTTACTTGCATAAAGACAGTGCTGGATAACTTGACAAGCGAGGTATTTTGATTGACATGCACCAAGACCAAATACGTAACTCGACAATGGAAAACTAAATAACAGGACTCTGTCAAATCCGTAGGCTACCGTTACTGCTGAAAATAAATCTTAAATGTATTAGATAATGCCAATGGAAACTGACAGTATTACTTCTCGAAAGTCAGAGAGTCCTGTGTCGACCTTACGTATGTATCATATGTATGGCTGAGCCTAGGCTTCCCTTTACGCACGAATATAATGGAGTAGCATTTGTAGGCATGGCCTAACTTCCATATGCCCTCTTATTGTTTGAATCAGCTAGCTAGCTGCTTCTGTTTAGTTACTCGTTAAAGGAGCACAGCCGTATAGGGCCAATCCAGTACAGCCATATATGAAATATCTTGCTCCTTAAAGGGGAAGGAAGGGTTCAAGAAACAACAGCCTTTCGTGATTTAATTTGTGAATGAAATGGGGCGTCCACAGTGACTGCTTTTGGGGAGCCCTGTGTGTTGGGGGGGGGGTCTGTGCTGCTGCTTTACCTGTCCACGGTGATCTGCCAGTAGAGTTCACTGGAGAGAGGGATCCAGGTTATGGGGCCGTAGTAGTGGCTGGGGTCAACGCCACCGAACGTCACCACACTGGCCACCTGGGAGTTGCTATGGAGACAGGGGAGGAAGGGGTGAGAGTGAGTAGTAGGCCAACTGTCCCCCCTTTTTGTTATAGTTCCCTGTTTCACGTCTTCACAATGTTTATAGACAAAGTTACATACAGTTTTTTTTTGTGACCTTTCTGGATTTAGAATTTCACAGTGGCTTTGTTTATTTACAATGTGGTAGTTAATTGTATACAGATAAAGTACTATTCCATTACTAGTTCATTCGAGCTTAAGTAGACAGAGCCAGTTCTTGCTAGCTAAGACAGAGCTAGTTCTTGCTAGCTAAGACAGAGCTATAGTTCTTACGAGCTAAGGTAAACAGAGAACATGTTCTCTTTGATAAGGCCCTGCGTCATCATATTGTCAAAGACGGGCGTGGCCCCGGAGGCCGACAGGTTGGGGTAGGCCAGGCCCAGGAAGCCATCGGGAATAATGGTTTGCAAGAAGTCGTCCTCTGTCACGCTCAGCCCAAAGTGCTGGTTGGTGACAAAGAGACCGCCAACCTAACACACATAAACGCACACACACACACACAGATGATTGATGTGAATTTGCATAGTAACCCCAGTTGTAGCTATGAATTCACTTGAACCGCATTCTGACTGTTTGGGTAAGTGATACGACAAATCAAAATATCCTTAGAACATTTCCCCGCTACAGTATTTTAAAACATCTTAATGCCATGTCTTGTTTATGCTTCTGAATTAGAACACAAATTGATTATAAACGTTCTGAAATAAGCATTTAATTATATGTCTTTCCAGTGACTCTCTTAAAACAATCAGTGCCACTGGTGATAGAAAATAGTAGGCTATTTAGGTTTTGCTGCCCGAACAAGGAAATCCCATAGGGAAAACCCTGTTGTGTCAAATTAGTAGTCTTTAATAATGCTCAAGCAAGACATATAAAAACGAAACTAATAATAATACCAGGATTGTGAAAGTGATACAATCTGCGCATGTTATAAATATCCGTAATTCCAAAGCACTCTGGCATTTGTCTTGCATCCACAAGACTGTTGTTGGCTGTGTCAACTCAATTAACAGACGGACGTGTATCTACATTTGTGCATCAGCCTTAACTAAGGTCCCAAGTGAAGTGACTCTCTATTACAACACACACAGGGAGTGTGAAGTCATTCTCTGTTTAGGAAGCAATTACTCCACTCTACCTTTACATTTGCTGCTATTAATGTTTAAAATATCATACAGGACCATTACAAAAACAGGGGTATAAATTGAACTACATTTATTTAAGTTTAAGTATCTCACCATGACCGTGTCAGAGCCCAGTTTGCCGGTCATACTGCCAGTACCGTATTGGATGCTGAAAGACTGATCATTGTTCCTGTAAGTGCAGCTGACAGCAGGGTTGAATTTGACATGGTTGTCTGGGAACAAAGAACAACAAAACATTTATTCTTGAAATATACAAATACATTACTGTGTGTGTGTGCATTTTATTTATTTATATTTATATATATATATATACACACACACACACACACACACACACACACAATTGTTTTTTTGGTAATCGTAATTTAACCAGGTAACCACTGAGATTAACATCTCTTTTGCAAGAGAGACCTGGCCAAGACGCATCATAGTACAAGATGTTATTAAACATAACAAATAACAATAGTTATGCATGCAAACATACACACTGTACATACTGCACATGCATGCATCCATACAGTATCTTACACCATAAATATGCCAAATGTATTAACAGTAATAAGTGCTCCGAATCCCTCAGCGTTTAATGAAAGTGTCTGAATGAGAGAAAGTAGATTTCCAGAAATTGAACAAAAATGTGCCAGTAGTCTTTTTACAAAATCTGTCTCAGTACACCCTCCGGTGGTTAAAGCAGGTTGTGTTGATGGGGACTATCTAAAACAGGGTTCCCCAATCCTGGTCCTAGAGGGCCGCAGCCCTGCATGTTTTAGATGTCTCCCTGCTCCAACACAGCTG
>JAODUH010005547.1:0-10069 GCA_027564835.1 Typhlichthys subterraneus | reverse complement strand
TGAGAGGTATTTATTGAAGTCGGACTAAGTAGGACATCACTGAAGGCCTAGGTGTTTAATGCACGGCCCGCCACTGGCTAATAGTTGCTAACCAGAAACGACGAACAGGAACCGTTATTAATGCGCTATAAATCGTGGGAAATATGTCTGATCAGGAATAAGGTGGATACCTAATTGCTAAGTTGACTCCTTGCATGGTGACTAAGGTGAATGTGAGGCAATACTGTAAAAGTGCTTTAAGTGTCCAAAATGTTAGAAAGGCCTTATATAAATGCAGTGCATATGAATTTGAAAGTAAACAAGTTAAAGTTGCAAACTATCCCAAAATCTGAAAATTGACATATGGATGCAAATCATACTTTTTACAGTGGTGGCCTGGCCTTAAAAAATGAAGAACACATGAATATGCATTCCTCTCAAGAAGAGTCAGAAACCTTGCTTTCTGTGGTGCCCTGGAGCACTGTGTTTTGTGCAGCATTTTGAATATTTCTCTTTCTTGTCCCTCACAAGCATTGCACATTTTGCCCTAAGGGTGAGCCTCATAGAGCCGCCAGGACAGAAGCTGAGCAGCAGACACTGTTCCCAGAGCCAAAGCCTTCAAGTCATTCCTGTACAGTAGTACAGATGCCCCACAGACTGGAGTATTGGTCGCCTCTTGCATGATGTGGGTCTGTACAGTGCGTTAGACATTTAGTTGATGAGGAGTTGGAGCAGGCCGTAAGTGCCAAGAATAATGTGATACTTACTAAACAGGCAACACCAACTCTGACGTAAAATAAATATCATGTTTTGGTGAGAGCTTAATAATTCATAGAAAATGGAACTTGGATGTGAATTTCTAGATTTCACTTCATTTGATAATGATGTTTCCACAGTGATGATAATTAATTAATAGCTGATTCAGACAGTATTAAGAGGTGATAGCAAATAACATTTACATTGTGATGTATAAAATACTAATGCTCTCTCTCTCGCTTATGCACTCTCACATGCATACTCTCTCACGCACAAGCGCTCTCTCTCTCTCTCTCTCTCTCTCTCTCTCTCTCTCTCTCTCTCGTATTTGGGCTAGATAAAGTTGTACTCTCAACTCTATTTAGGCTTACAAAAAGCACAGCTCTTCATCATTTATGACAATATAATTATGATTTATGATTCCCACCATATTGAGTGGGGTTAAAAACATTTTTCTTTCAGTTGCAGAGTCAGGCAAAATATATTCCTATTGTTTACAGGCTAGAGGATGAAACCGAGGGCTTATAATAAATGTACTAAGCACATTTATTTTCTAGGTCAACTTCTGCTGTACATTTGGAAAGATAGAACCATTTAAAATACTGTATATTTAATAGCATTATAAAGCTCCAATGTAAATTTTTATTAATTTAACCACTTTACTTTTCTGTATTACCAAGACCCCTTACAACACTAACTGCTGAGTTCTTGAGCCAAGCAGCAGATACTGACAGTCACTTAAAACCACTTGGGTCGGTATGCATTTCATACCCTTCATACAGTATCACGTCCACCTCCACCACATCATGCCAGACTCATACCGCTGGGCAGACATGATGAAAAACCAAACTGAGGGGATATTAGAACACGTGTAAGGACAACTCCCTTTGTGTGGACCTGTATGCTTTCACATAGACCGTGTGTGTCATATTAGACACTAGCTGGGTTTACATATGGACACTTTTTTGTCTTCCCGAATGGAAGACACAAACAGGAAGTAATTGGGTTTAACTGTTTACATCATGGTAAATTTCTTCTTTCTATTGGGTCATAGAACGGGTTGTACTACCCCTCTACTTCGGAATGAAATTTCAATCAGGTTGGCCGTTTCTTTTCCGATCGTGGTGTTTATATGGAGCATTTTCTTTTGGGTCCTTAAACAAAATTCCTATCGGAATAATAGGGTCCATGTAAACGCAGCTACTGACTCACACATGATTAACCGCTAATGACCAATCAGCATTGTATTGTACTACCTCTACCATCTCCTGAACCATACAGTATAGTTTGTGTTACCAAAATTAACTTCAAATTATGTTAATCCACTTTACAGCTAGTACTTTGAATGCACTGTCTGTAGTGCTTTCTTCTTCTTGGCAGGGAACAAGCCTCATATTGTGTTTGAGTTTCTTCCTGACTCCTAACAATGATGTGCACCTATAGTGCCCTGACTATTGCACCATGAATAGCAATTAGCTTGGATGTGGGGCACACTGTCTGTACCAAATTGACCTAGTGCCAGTGGCCAGACAGCCTATTTATTGCACCACCCCATGGTTACTGATCAGACCTTTTTGACAAACTGCTATTGTTCATTCTCTCCTCAGTGTGCTGTATCACAATGTCTACATTATGTTCAATAACATGGTCTATTCCTATAATACATACTGAACAAAATCAATTAAATTTTCAATCTGTTAGTAAGCACGAGGTGTGTCATATCAAGATGCTGATTAAACTATAATTATTGCACAGGTGTGCCTTAGACTAGTCACAATAATAGGCCATTCTGAAATGTGCAGATTTTTAATAATACAAAACTATGTCAGCACTGGCTTTGGATGACAGAAATGTGTTTTTCATTTTCAACCCATAAAATGCTGATTTCTTTTTCATTGTATAATATGGTACATTTGTCATTAACAACAGCACTGATGCTTAGTTAGAGTTCAGTTCAGTTATTTAGTTTACATCTCAGAAAACACATTTTAGGTGCAGCTGATACAACATAGTTATTAAAAATGATAAGTCGCTAACTGGTGGTTTTTGTAAATTGTCTAAAAAAGAAAAATTCCTTTCATTATAAATAAACATTATGTTCTTCAGTAATGATCAAGTGACACAAGAATGGCACACCTTAAAGATGATTTGGATGTGTTAGAATGACCATTTAGCGGCTGGAGAATGCAGTAACAAGTAAAGGCCAGGGCAAGATGTATCAAAAAATAGAAAGAATTTATTACATCTATAAACCTCGACACAACAATGGCAGCATGATAGCAACACAGCCAGATTGGGATGTTCCATTAATAGGGGTTTAACTGTGCATCACCAAATTGTATATTACATAGACAAATTGCCATTTCTTTAACATCACACACACGCACACACGCACACACACACACACACACACACACACACACACACAATAAATATCCCTTAACCCCAGAACTATTAAACCCGTCCCCTATCCGACCACTTGGTCCCAGGAAACCTTTCAGCTTCCTCTTGGTGGTAGGAACAGGAAAAGAGTGGATGGCCTCCACCTTCCCCACTTGTGGCTTGATCTGTCCAAATCCAATAATGTAACCCAGGTACTTCACTTCCCTCTGAGCAACAACACACTTATGAGGGTTAATTGTAAGGCCTGCATCCCTGATCCGCTGCAGGACCTGTTGCAGATAGAACTGGCGTTCCATCCAGGACTGACTGAAAACCACCACATCATCCAAATATGCAGCAGAGAAATCCGAAACATCCCTCAGCACATGGTCCATCAGTCTTTGAAAGGTTGCTGGTGCCCCTTGAAGACCAAATGGCATAACCTTAAACTGATATATACCAAATGATGTCTTGAAAGCCGTCAGCTCCCTAGCCTCAGGCGCCAAGGCCACCTGCCAGTAGCCTTTACTTAAGTACAATGTGGTGATGTACTGGGCTCTGCCAACTCTCTCCAACAGATCATCGATTCGCGGCATTGGATATGGGTCAAAGTTGGACACTGCATTCAGGTACCTAAAATCAATGCAAAATCTAAGTGACCCATCTTTCTTTGGAACCAGTACAATCGGACTACACTACTGACTACAGGAGACCTCAATTACACCCAGCTCCAACATCAGCTCAATTTCCTTCTGCAGCACAGGAATCAACCGCTCTGGAATCCTGTAGCTCCTATGCTAGACTGGAACATATCCAGACAGACGAATCCTGTGCTGGACCAAAGAGGTGAAACCTGGAGTCTCTCTGAAGAGCTGTGGGTCAAGTTGTCACGATTCGTGGCCGGTCCAGCACTGGAGAGGGCCAGGCGGCGACTTCAGCACCGGACAGTGCTCCCAGCACGTCATCGGCTCCGTATTAGCCTCACGTGCAGAAGCCTCACCTCCACTTCCTGGGCGGAGGTTTTAGAGGCATTCCGTCCCAGCACCTGTTGCCAGTTCGTTGCCATTCTACGGTTGCACGTACCAGCTATCCAGAAGTATCGTCTGCTGCCCTTGGCCAGACAGCCACGTCTGTCCCCTCTTCGTCGCAGTCCATCTGCAACTCTGCTTCTCGCCACCAGCGATCACAACGCTGCATTTCGCCACCAGCAATCACAACGCCGCACCTCGCCGCCAGCGATCACAACGCCGCACCTCGCCGTCAGCGATCACAACGCCGCACCTCGCCGCCAGCGATCACAACGCCGCACATCGCCGCCAGCGATCACACTGCCGCTCCTCGCCGCCAGCGATCACAACGCCACTCCAGGGCCTACAAGCTGCCGCCATACCTCTCCCAGCAGAGCCACCCACGCCGCCTCTGCGCTCTCCCCCAGCATCACCGCATGTGCGAGAGCCTTTCGTCCCAGCGCCTGCCCAGTACAGGGGAGACCTGGGCACATGCGGTGCCTTCCTTGTCCAGTGCGCCGTCGTGTTTGAGCAGCAGCCACACACCTACGCCACAGATCGATCCCGGATCTGTTTTCTCATAAACTGTCTCAACGTTGCAGCGCTCGCCTGGGCCTCCGCTATCTGGGAACGACAGGCGGACGCCTGCCGTTCCTACGATCTCTTCACCCTGGAGATGCGACGTGTGTTCAACCACCATGTCCGTGGAGGTGAGGCAGCGAGACAGCTATTTGCACTGCAACAGGGCACCCGCAGCACAGCGGAGATGGCTGTGGAATTCCGCACCCTCGCAGCAGAAAGCGGGTGGAACGACGTGGCTCTACAAGCTGCCTTCAGGAGGGCCCTGGACGATCGGGTCAAGGGCGCCCTGGTGGCAACGGAGGAGGAATTCGACCTGGAGCGATGCATAACACGGGCCATCCGGATAGACAACCACCTCGTGAACGGTGCCGGAACAAGGCAGAGAAGACCACGCCCCGCTCCCAGCACACGGCTCCCCGACTGACCACCACGACACACCCACCTCGGGCTGAGGAGCCGTCCATGCCTGCTCCCGAGGCCATGCAGGTGGGTCGAGCACGTCTCTCTGCCGAGGAGTGGAGACGGCGGATCCGCACAGGGGCATGCCTGTATTGCGGTCAGCAAGGCGACAGCGTGATGTCATGTTCAGACTGTCCGCCCAAAGGGTCCCGCCCATTAGGCACCGGAGAACTGCTAATGGGCCGTGCCGACTCCGCCTCTCCATGCCGTCCTCTTCTTCAGGCCACACTACTGCATGGCTCTCATTCCTTCCCCCTGCCTGCCCTCATCGATTCTGGAGCGGATGCCAGTTTCCTGGACAGGCAAGTGGCATGCCAGCTGGGCCTCCCGCTGGAGCCGCTCCCAGGCCCACAGGCTGTCAGGACCCTGGACGGACGCCTCCTGGCGCGGGTGGACCAGCGAACCGCTCCGCTCACGTTGCTGCTTTCTGGCAACCATCGAGAGACCATCAGCCTGTTTTTAATAGACTGTCCGTCTTCGCCGCTCTTGCTGGGGTTTCCATGGCTACAACAGCACAACCCACACATCGACTGGGTCTCAGGTGATGTCATGGCGTGGAGCCTTGGATGCCACTCTACCTGCCTCCAGTCGGCTTTGCCAACTACGACGGCCTCTACTCCCCCCAGCCCTCCGGACCTGTCCCTCGTGCTGAAGTGCTATCACGACCTCGCACCAGCCTTCTGCAAACACCGTGCCTCGTCGCTCCCACCGCATCGGCCTTACGACATTGCATTGCGCTGCACCCCGGCGCTCCACTACCCCGCAGCCGGCTCTTCAACGTCTCCCTCCCATTATAATTCAACTGTTCCCTTCCTTGGTTACATCCTGGAGGCAGGTCAGCTTCGGATGGATCCCGCCAAGGTGTCCGCCGTGACCCAGTGGCCCACGCCCGCCACCAGGAAGGACCTACAGCGGTTTCTTGGCTTCGCGAATTTCTACAGGCGCTTCATTCGCAATTACAGCTGCCTGGCGGAGCCCCTCACCCGCCTGACTTCCATCGCCCGGCCTTTCTGTTGGTCCCGTGAGGCGGACGAGGCCTACTATACGCTGAAGCGCCGCTTCACCACGGCCCCAGTCCTGGTCCACCCCGACTCGAACCTTCCGTTCATCGTGGAGGTGGACGCGTCAGACACCGACGTTGGCGCAGTACTCTCCCAGCGCACCCCTGCCGACAAGAGGCTCCACCCCTGCGCCTACTTTTCCCATAAGCTCTCCCCGGCGGAGCGGAACTACGACGTCAGGAACCGGGAACTGTTGGCTGTCAAGCTCGCCCTAGAGGAGTGGCGGCACTGGCTTGAGGGCGCTGAGCACCCGTTCCTGGTCTGGACGGATCATAAGAACCTGGCTTACATCCAGTCTGCTCGACGCCTGAACTCCCGCCAGGCCAGGTGGGCCCTCTACTTCGGCCGCTTCCGCTTCACCATCTCCTACAGGCCAGGGTCTCGGAACACCAAGCCCGATGCACTATCTCTCCAGCACACGGAGTAAGATCCTGTGAAGGACCATCCTGCCCCCCACATGTGTGGTCGCTGCCCTCACCTGGGAGATTGAGACCAGGGTACGTGACGCTCAAGGCCAACACCCCGATCCATGCACGGGACCGCCCGGTCGGCTGTACGTCCCGGATCCCGTCCGCTCGGCCGTCCTGGAGTGGGCCCACTCGACTTGACTTACCTGCCATCCGGGTGTAATTCGCACCCACGACTTCCTGTCTTGACGGTTCTGGTGGCCCACCATGCGGGAGGACGTCCGAGCTTTCGTGACGGCCTGTCCAGTTTGTTCTCGGAACAAGACCTCCACGTCTCCCCGCTCTGGCCTGCTCCGGCCCCTGCCTATTCCACACCGCCCGTGGTCGCACATCGCGCTGGACTTCATCACCGGGCTCCCTCTGTCCCAGGGCAACACAGTGGTGCTTACAGTGGTCGACCGGTTCTCCAAGGCCGCACACTTCTTGGCGCTCCCCAAACTGCCGTCTGCTCGTGAGACCGGGGACCTCCTTGTCCACCACGTCTTCCGCCTTCACGGCCTCCCTTTGGACGTGGTTTCTGACCGTGGACCACAGTTCACCGCTGATGCCTGGAAGGCCTTTTGTTCCGCTCTGGGAGCCTCTGTCAGCCTGTCCTCAGGCTACCACCCGCAGACCAACGGCCAGACGAACGCGCCAATCAGGACCTGGAGACGGCCCTCTGTTGTCTGGCATCGGCCAACCCTACCTCGTGGAGCTCCCTGATGTCGTGGGTGGAATACGCCCACAACACCCTCACCAGCTCCTCAACCGGTCTCTCCCCTTTCCAGTGCTCCCTCGGGTATCAGCCGCCGCTATTTCCGGAGCAAGAGGAAGTGCTGGCTGTGCCCTCCGTACAGGCACACATGCTGCGCTGCCATCGGACGTGGAGGCGAGCTCGGGCGTCCCTTCTCCTCTCCTCTGCCAGGATGAAGGCTCAGGCTGAACGCCGCCGCGTTCCTGCTCCGATGTACCGCCCTGGCCAGCGCGTGTGGCTGTGTGCTCGTGACCTGACACTCCGTGTGCCCTCCAAAATGCTGGCTCCCCGCTTCATTGGGCCCTACGAGATCGAGGCTGTCATCAACCCCTCCGCGGTTCGTCTCATCCTGCCTGCCTCTCTTCGGGTCCACCCGACCTTCCACGTGTCCCAAATAAAGCCTGTCTCCGACTGCCCTCTGTCAGTCCCTGCGCAGGATCCACCTCCGCCCCGGCTCTTCGATGGCGGCCCCGTCTACACGGTCCACCGGCTTCTGGACGTCCGTCGTCGGGGCCGGGGTCTCCAGTACCTCTTGGACTGGGAGGGCTATGGACCAGAAGAGCGCAGCTGGGTCCCTCGAAGCCGGATCTGCGACGCGGACTTGGTCCGGGACTTCCACCATGACAGAAGGAAGTCTCGATCACAACGCCGCACATCGCCGCCAGCGATCACACCGCTGCTCCTCGCCGCAAGCTATCACAACGCTGCTCCTCGCCATCAGCGATCACACTGCTGCTCCTCGCCGCCAGCGACCTCAACGCTACAGCCCCCACCAGCGGTTATATCCTCACCTGACTATTGTAATAAACCTCCTTTACTTTTATCTGTCGTCTATTGCCTCTGTGTTCCGCGCCTGGGTCTTCGTCCTCCCTCCGCCCCGTATCCTAACACAAGTAGGGTTTTGATCTCTACCTGCTGGGTGGGAGACAGGTGTGAGAGATTCAATTCCAGGGTCTCCGTTCTAGTGGTGCTGGTTGGAAAAAACTTCTCATTTGTGTCCTCATCCTGAAGCGCCCGTACCCACAGCTGCTGGTGCACCGGCTCCGGACGAATCTGGTACTCTTTGAGAAGATTGACATGAAATATATGGTATTTTTTAACTCTGTCTGGCATATATAGTTCATATGTGACCGTACCCACCCGTTTAGTGACTTCATAAGGTCCATGCCATTTAGTCAGTAACTTACTATCGCTAGTTGGCAAGAGTAAAAGTGCTTTTTGGCCTGAATTAAATACCCTCTCTCTCTGGCCTTCCGATCATACCAAACTTTCTGAATTTGTTGTGTAGATCTCATATTTTCATATGCAAACGGTGTCATCTCCTCCAGTCTCTCCCTCATTTTAACCACATATGCCACCACATTTTCCCCACCTGATTTTGGGCTTTCCCAGTAGTCTTTCAGAAGGTCCAATGGCCCTCTCACCTGTCGACCATACAATCGTTCGAATGGCGAAAAGCCTGTAGATACTTGTGGAACTTCCCGATAGGCAAACAACAGGTATGGCAACCACTTGTTCCAATCGACACCTGTATGGGAGACAAACTTTCGCAGCATGTTTTTCAGTGTCTGGTTATAGCGCTCCACTAGCCCGTCCGTTTGGGGGTGGTAAGGGGAGGTCTTTATACCCTTGACTCCTAACACTTGATAGTTGTACAAGGCAATCTGCCACCTGTCTAGCTTTAATTGACCTGAGAGGGAAGGCTTCCGGGTAGCGGGTAGCATAGTCACATATAACTAATATTTACCGATGACCTGCAGAACGTTTTTCTAATGGTCCTACTATGTCCATACCTATCCTCTCAAAAGGCACATCTATGATTGGCAAAGGCTGCAATTGTGCACGTGATACTCAGTTTGCTGACGTTAGTTGGCATGTTTCACACGAACTACAGAACTGTAAAACCTTGGCATACATCCCTGGCCAAACAAAACGACTTCCAATCCTATTCAGAGTCTTCTGGAAGGCCATGTGGCCTGCCCATGGAATTGAATGACCCAACTCCATTACTTTATGTCTAAACTGTAGTGGCAGTGCCAATGCCTCAATCTTTCCTTTTTGCTGATACAGAAGACCCTCTCACTAGATAGGTGGAATCGTCTAGACAGCTTTGGCTATTCTGCTTTATCCCCTCCACTTCTGCCACTTTTACAAACCACTGTCCAATGTAGAATCCTGTTTTTGTGATGACCCTACATCTGGGGGAAAGTCAAAATCTAGAAGTCCAGATGGTTTAGACAGGTCTTCAGTTTCTCGCCTAGGAGAACGCATGAATTTTTCACTCCTTTTCTGAGCTTTAGATTTAGGTGGTTTTACTGGTCCTGCCTCCCAGTCTGCTTCAAAAAAAGGCAGCTCCCTTAGGACCGCTTTTACACTCTGTGCTCTTGTAGTGATATTACATGGTTTAACTGGCAGTGTGACTGGTTCCAGCTCCACCTCACTTAACTGTTCCGTAAAATCTGCCTTTGAGCACTCGTCAGACTTTCCTACTGGTTGGTGCATAAGGTCAAAAAGTGTGGGTACATCATTACCTAGAATGATGGG
Source organism: Typhlichthys subterraneus (assembly GCA_027564835.1). NCBI lineage: Eukaryota > Metazoa > Chordata > Actinopteri > Percopsiformes > Amblyopsidae > Typhlichthys > Typhlichthys subterraneus. The sequence continues at coordinate 99 of JAODUH010005547.1, read as the reverse complement.
ATATGGCAAGGTTGGAGCTAGTGCTACCGACAAAAGAAAAGTCTGACCTCCTACTGTCAGATAGACCTCTGCTGTAGGATAAACATGCTCATCACCATG
>JAODUH010005546.1:0-10070 GCA_027564835.1 Typhlichthys subterraneus | reverse complement strand
AGAACAGCTAAGACTCTCTACAAAACCAAACGTAATGAAAGGTCAATAAAAACTAAATAAATCTAAATAAACATATTGTTAAAGGTTAAAGGTGGCTATAGTAGATTAAGTTCTTTAATGGTATCAGTGCATTTTATATCAGCGTTTACTACACAAGCCCCAAAGTATACAGAAATGTTACATGCCAAAAATGGCTGTTAATGCACCGCACAGCAAATATGTTTTGGCAGCTGTTAAGCCTGCCAGCAAGATGTATGGGGATGTCATGGAAACGGCCGCCAACAACATTGGCCGAGCCATTGTTTTCCCAAGGAGAGAGCAACAGCACCTATGAGCTCTGTTCCTGGAGCCACGACACAGAACTTTTCCACCTCGCTCAAAGTTCAAACTATTTCATGTGTTTTTTGTAACACGATTTTGTCACCTGCTTAAAGGATCTTGTTCTTTGTTTCTCAGCTTTAAGGGCGAGGCTATATATAAATCAACGTTGGCAAACATACAGTTTGACAAATCGCTTGATTAAGACTTTGATTAGGATCTGTAGGGACAAAATGTCAAGTTATCTCTGGTTATGTAATGAGTGCAAGTTTGAGTGCAGCCCTTCTCTACTTACAGTAATGACCGAATAATGACAGAAAAAGTGCATTCATATTTTGAAAGAAATTATTTAGATAAGTGGTTCAATTAAGTGTGTTTTAAATGTAGACATTATAAAGAGCATGACTGTACACCTACCTAATCAAGTTTACATTTTTACAGTGTCGTGGTCTCTCCCACATCACCCCCCCTTTCTCTCTCTCTCTCTCATTCTCTATCTCTGTCCTGCTCTCTCTATCTCTCTCTCTCTCTATCTGTCTCTCTCTCTCTCTCTCTCTATCTATCCATATGTCCCTATCTATCTATCTATCTATCTATCTATCTATCTATCTATCTATCTACCCCTCTCTCTTTCTCTATCTATATCTCTCTCTATATATATATATATATATATATATATATATATACCCCCCACCCCCCCACCACACACACACACACCTCTCAAGCTGCCAGATAGAGCGGGTCTGTGATAGGCTGGGCTGGTGAGCTCTCGTCGTGCGTTACGGTGTGTCACTATAAGTACGCGGGGAAGCGGGCCGATGACTCAACATGCTGCTCTATGTGTGCATGTGTGAGTGTGTGTGTGTGTGTGTTTGTGTGTGTGTCTGTGTGTGTGTGTGTGTGTGTGTGCGCGTGTGAGTGTGTGTGTGTGTCTGTGTGTGTTTGTGTGCGCGCGTGTGCGTGTGAGTGTGTGTGTGTGTCTGTGTGTGTTTGTGTGTGTGTTTGTGTGCGCGCGTGTGCGTGTGTGTGTGTGCGTGTGAGTGTGTGTGTGAGTGCACAGAAGTAAAGGCCCGTGTTTAAGAACACTCCTCAATGCTGTAAAGGAAGCCCAGCCCACTGTTTATATTTATGTTTACGCTTTAAAGCGTGGGGAGAAGAGCAGAGCATGAAGGGAGGCAGGGCTACGGCTCAAAGCAACAGCCTTTGTTTATCAATTCTTTGAGCGTCAGAGTAAACCGTGTTTCATATCGTGTGTGTGTGTGTGCGTATGTGAGTCCTCTCTCTATCCATAGAAGGGCGAGCGCAGGGTTCCACATGGCTAATTCTGCTCTGCTCCAACGTACAGTCAACCCACCGAGGCCTGATGAACACTAACGCTAATCACTCCCACATGTGGCGGTCGAATAGCTCGGCACAGCCCAAACACAGTCAGTACAGTACAGTACAGTACAGGCCTCGTGTAGACAGATAGGTTCACAGTAGTAGACAGAGAGACGCGAATAGCGAGAAGGATAATATGAAAAGAAAAGTGTCCGTTTGATAGCAATTTGACAGCAATATATAAACTTTTACTCCTCCACTCAAAACATCTGTTTCCATTTATGGTTTAAAGACGCATACCTCCGCTATGCCGTTGGTTGAGACACGCAAGGCTTGTTTTTCCATGCCAACTGCCTGTCACTGTCACAGGTGGCAGAAATGCAATATGTTGCGGTTCATGTCCAGGCTGTGGACAGCATGCATGGATGCAACATGTGACAAAGGTCTCTCTCCTGCTCTGTTAGCTATGGGGGTCTGTGATGGGTTAAGGTTTTCCTCTGTGGCCAGCACCTCATGTTGCAGCCTCAGGAAAGACAAGGCGTAAGAGAATGGGAAAGATGTGTTCTATTTAAATAGAAAGGGTCAAGAAAGGGCCACCATGTTGTGGGTGCAGGGATGGGCATAGTCTTCTAGTCTATTACATATAGGAAAGGCTACCATTATGTTTTATTAGGCCTATGCAAAGTTGTTTACATGTTGGACAGGCGTTTTACTTTATTCATATTTCTGTTTTGGTGGAAACGGGATTGTTCTTTTCATTTTACACTCAAACAAATCATGGGTAAGAAATGTAAGAAATAGCCTATCCATTTTAGAATATAATAAATATTGTTAAATTGCACACATTTGATTAAATATTACTGGGTTATGTTCCTCGATTTATGCCTGTAATTACCTGTGGTTGAAACTAGTGTTGCTAAAAAGGAAGAAATGTGTTAAAATATCTCACACAATTCCCCCCTTCACTAACCAAATGTAACCACAAGAGGGCACTATCTTCCCATGAATGTGCTGCCGCAGATGGCTGCGAATGAATGTTGTAGACTCATGATTTCTCGGCCACTAGATGTCACACTAAGCAACAGTATTTCAGACTGAAACAAATAGTTTGTGGGCCACACACACACACACACACACACACACACACACAAACACACTTCTTACGATGAGGTAAGAGGCAGGTATAGGGTTATAATTCTTATTGCTGGTTACATCATCTTAAAGGTATAAAGGTCAGGGTGATTTGCACCAGGTACCTCTTGATCTGAAGTAATGTCTCTACCAGTGAGCTATACCCCCACTGCAGTGTTATGTTTTGTTTTTGCATATAAGTACAATAGTGCATATGGAAATCACGTTATTAAAACTACATTGTGTAAAGATACTGGACTACTTGCGCGCAAATGCTTTGACCGATGAACGTAATAGTCGCTGAGAGACATAGCAGAAATGTTTGACCATTGCTCCGTTAGGTTGTTCCATGTGGGCCATCATTACTTATCACGATGGGTGGTTGTTTTATCTGCATGTTGCGGCTGCTCCTCGCCTGCAGATTAATTAGCTGTTGAATGCCGACTGGATTTGGCAGCCTGGTGTTAGCAGGTAGGCTAGGCTACATTCACATAGTCCACATTGACTCTGCAATGAAGGCACAGCTGTCATAATGTAGGCTGTTTAAGGACAGTAAGTGATTTAGCTATGGCATTGTACGGTGTTGAAGGACAATAACTTGCATTGGAGCAGGATAAATACTGAGCTGATTCGAACGCTGTCTACGCTTTTATATCCTTGTGGTGTTACGGGGAGGGGTATGCAAATCTTGGGACCAACTACGTATATGGTCCCTATTTCTGGCCCTCCCAAAAAATCCTGAACAGAGAAATTATGAAAAACAGTTTAACGGTCTAACTCTACAATACAATATTACATAGTTAGTGTTCTCACATGTTTAAAGGAATGGATTTCTAACATGTTTAAAGTATTTTATAAGTAAATCTCTGTATTTGCTTTACACGATCTTTAAGGAAGGTTTATGTGTGTGTCTTGTTTACAGTGTTCATTAATGTACCTGAATGACAGCTGCTCAGAGGAAAGGCAGGATTAGCGCATTATTGAGTATCCCAGCATGCAACTCTGACACGCACACACACACGCACACACACACACACACATTTTGCATTCCCATGCAATATGATGTTTCCTCACAAACCCTCATGACTCCACAATAGACTGCTGACATCTACATAATCTTCCTTCCCTTTGACGTTACATTGTCTGGGGAAGCATAGTGACCCTCATACACTAGTTTCGCAGAGCCTGGCGTTACATAGTAAAGTCTGGGACAAAGTCAGTACCCGCCTCCTTGACAAGCGAGGTGTTTTGATTGACATGCAGGACGACCAACTACGTAACTCAATGACCAAGTTGGACGTTACACTTGCAATGAGCAAAACTTATCAACAGGACTCTGGCTGTTTAGGTCTTGTAAATCAGTACAGTGTGTAGGCTACGGTTACTGTTTAAAATACAAATGAGCAAATAAAGCACTGCGCTATCGTTGCACCGGAAATTACGGAGACATACTTACAGACATACATAGCCAATGTATAGCCAATAGTTATCGACAGTGTTACTTCCCGAATGTCCGAGAGTCCTCATGTCCCTCTTATGAGGGTATATGTATCAGACGTTCAGCACAGAGTTGCTTATGCGACGTAGTGCTAATGAACAAAAGAGGCTGAGACTACTCGTACAGTAACAGCCAGCTTCGGTCAGGCTACTTCTTAACAGAACACAGGATTCTGGGAAGGGCATTTGTGCTGCATTCTGTATTTAGAGTCGTTTGTCGTGTCACAGCCACAGGTATGTTTGACATGCTTAGAACTCTCGTATGTGAGCTCAAAAGGACTTCCACTGCCTGGTTATCGCACATGGCGGCAGTCAACGAACACACACATGTCCTTCCGCACGGGCCTGAAAACATGGAAAGTATCAATGAGCCTTTAGGCCCAGTAGATAGCACTGTGGCTTCACAGCAAGAAGGTCCCGGGTTTGAACATGTCGGGTCGTCCCGTGTGGAGTTTGCATGTTCTTCCCGTGTCTGCGTGGGTTTCCTCCAGGTGCTCTGGTTTCCCCCACTGTAAAAAAAACATGTTTGGTTCATTCTCCAGTCAGTGCCATGTGACCAGAGACACTGGCTCCAATCTGGAGTTGGTCCCCGGGCGCTGCACAGCGGCTGCCCACTGCTCCCCAGAGGGATGGGTTAAACGCAGAGGATCCATTTCATATGTGACAATAAAAGGCATCTTTTTGGTGCTGCTTTCTATAATTACAGTAGTGTGACCTCTCTTCCTCCACTGTGGCACAGCTGTCCCGGAGCCACAACACACTGGTTGAAGTTAAGTATACCTGAACCAGGCGGTGTGCTGCAAAAAGGGCAGTTTTACACACATACAGTATATCACAGAGTGCCTCTATAAAGTCGCTCTGTAGCAACACGGTGGCCCAGTGGATAGCACACTCGGTCGTCCCGGCCTTTCTGTGTGGAGTCTGCATGTTCTCCCCGCGTCTGTGTGGGTTTCCTCCGGGTGCTCCGGTTTCCCCCACTACCTAAAAACATGTCTGGTTCACCCTCCAGCCAGTGTCATGTGACCAGAGATACTGGTGATCTGGAGTTGCTCCATTGAGGGATGGGTTAAATGCAGAGGGTGAATTTCACAACATGCTTGTGTATGTGACACTAAAAGCATCTTTACCTGTAGGACATTCTGTCACAAGCACTAAGAGCTCTTAAGACCAAAACAAACGCTCCACGCACACACGCACATGCGCTGCCCGCCCGGCTATGTAAACAAAGAGCAGAGGAGCTGAACAACGCATGCCCAGAGGGGGTGTGATGTCATCCTCTGCTCACGAAGGCATTAATCCACTGATACTGTATTGTTGTTTGAAGAGGGCCCTCTGGCAACACGGTGGCCCAGTGGATAGTGGCTACCTGGGGACAGGATGGTTTAGTGCTCTGGGTGTTGGGCTTCCAGCCGGAATGTTGTAGGTTCGAACCCCGGTGTTGACCTACCTGTAAGCATCCTTGAGCAAGATGCTTAACCCCTCACTGCTCGCGGTGGTTGGTCGCACCTTGCACCTAGCAATCACCATCGGTGTATGAATGTGTGTGACTGGGTGAATGTCAGGCAAAATTCTGTAAAGCGCTATATAAATGCGCCCATTTACCTGAACAAGGCGGTGTGCTGCAAAAATGGCAGTTTTACATACAGTATATCAGAGAGTGCCCCTATAAAGTTGCTCTTTAGCAACACGGTGGTGAAGTGGATAGCCCTGTGGCCTCACAGCAAGAGGGTCCCGGGTTCGAACCCCGGTCGTCCCGGCCTTTCAGTGTGGAGTTTGCATGTTCTCGCTGTGTCTGCGTGGGTTTCCTCTGGTTTCCCCCACATCCAAAAATCATGTCAGGTTCACCCTCCAGTCAGTGTCGTGTGACCAGTGGCTCAGGAGTCGGTCCTTTGGCGCTGCACAGCGGCTTCCCACTGCTCCCATGAGGGATGGGTTAAATGCAGAGGATGAATTTCGCTACATGTATGTGTATGTGACAATAGAAGCACCTTTCCTATTGGCTGGTGTCAAACGCAGACTGCTGTAGAAGCTGCTGCAGTTAGTTATGCAAAACATATGCAGTCATGGACGTCTCTGTCAGAGCACTATAGGGGGACGGAGAGGGGGTTTTGATAGTCGGCTTGAATCACATTAGAGCGGAGCGAGTGAACGTGTGTGCACGTGTGCGTGTTCTTGCGTGTGCTTGCGTTTTCTTGCGTGTATTCCCCTTGGGGTTTTAATTAGGGATGAGGGTGTCGGAGCTTTTCAGGTTAGTTGTTGGTGACGCTTGCGTAAGCAAGCAAACCGTCGTTTTTTTCTTTGTTTTTTTTTCACTCTTGTCCGTGACCCTCCCCCCCCCCCCCCCTCCATTCAGATTTCAGGCTGTTTGGATCACAAATCCGTACTGTAGCACACGGATGTCTTTAATGGAGTGAGAGAGGAGGCTTCGCTGTGTGTGTGTGTGTGTGTGGGGGATAGTTTCTTCTCCTCGTCAAAAATGGATGAGCCACAAGCTCGTTGCGTCTGAGCTGAACATTCCAGCACTCTATGATGTGGTGTGCGCGTGCGTGCGTGTGTGTGTGCGTACGTGTGTGTGTTTTGTGGGTGTGTGTGTGTGTGTGTGCGTATGCGTGTGTGTTTGCGTGCGTGTTTGTGTGTGTGTGTGTGTGTGTGTGTGTGTGCAGTGCACCATACAAGGAAGCGGGCTGTAGCTTCTGAGGCAGTATCGCATTTTACTGGGCTCACGTTTCACCTGCTATTGTGTGTGTGTGTGTGTGTGTATATGTGTCTGTGTGTGTGTGTGTGTGTGTGTGTGTGTGTGTTGTACAAGGTTGTTTTAGGGATAATGCACAGTTCTACACAACTCAGAAGATACATTATTTTGTGTTACCTCACTTGGACTTTGACAGCTTTCATTTCTCAATTTATGTTGTTTTTGTTTTTAACCAAACACCATTATTTATTTTGAATAAATATATATATTTTTTTACGATTTATTTGTAATATTTACATTTACACAGTATTATGTAAATATAGATACATGAAATATATTATTCAAATGAAAATGTCGACAGACTGATGAGGGCTATGAAGTTATTGGATGGATTGGTGGATGTTCATATACTGTACAAGACACATCACTACAATAATGTATCTTCCGAGTTGTGTAGAATTGTGCATTATTCCAACAACAACCTTGTCCAACACATACACAAACACACGCACACACAATTTACACAGAAATGTGCATGCATGGCTTTACAGCAGTTCTGATTCTGGAGGAATACTTCCTGTGGCTGGCTAAACAAAATTCTGTAAATAGTTCAGTAGCTAGTATCTGGCTATAGAGGCTACACACACACACACACACAACCATGATGTTCAAGTAATCCCATTAAAACGAGCATCACCATAATGGACGTTAATGGTATAGTGTGCGGTTGATTGTAGAACTATAAACTTCGTTGCATTCTGTCAAGTGGTATCATCGTGCTCTCGCAAAACATAGTATTACGAGGGCACTGTCCTGCTCGTAAGCATTGAGAAGGGGAAAGACAGCGAGAGAGAGAGAGAGAGAGAGAGAGAGAGAGAGAGAGAGAGAGAGAGAGAGACGCCGCTCCAACCCATAGCCTATGCTCCGCTGCGTCGGTGTCAAAGGAGACCCAGCCACGCGTCGTTGAAACAGGGAAGGCAGAAGACGCGAAGACCCGGCTCAAGCGTTGCTCTCTCTGCCTCATTTGTGATTGGAGTTTCCACTGCAGCGATGATGGTCTGACTCTCGGAGTGCGAGAAGGACTAGAGAGGGGAAAACTGCCTTGCGCGCTCGACAGAACGCATGGCGACATGACCAACGTGGATCAAGCTTCTACCAAACTGTTGACTTTCAATCAACGGTAAATTCCGTTATCTCTAACTCTGAAACTGGTGCAGTTTTACATGTATTAGCCTATGCATCTCTCCCGTTTGTTGCATATCTGTTCAATAGCCTACAAGTCGGTGTAGCGACAAATCGGCAAGTCCGCCGCACTAATATTTAACCCGGAGAAGGCAAATTATATTACTATGGGAAAATATGCCGTTTTCGGTGTCGAATTATTTTCCTTCGTTATGCAGTAGTAGGTCAAAACAAATAACGCGATTAATTGATTAATACACATTTTGTTTTTAAATTAATTAATACACATTTTGTTTTTTTATTTAAGTGAGCATAGCATAGCCTATTTATTTTATTGTATAACGGCTTTAGGAACGGGCAAACTTAAACTATTTATACGTCATAACAGTAGACTAAAGAAGGCTGTGTATGAATCCACAAGTCGTCAGGCTGAACAAGTGGCCACCAAAACCTACAGTGCCATGTTCGGAACCACACGCACACACGCACACACACACACACACACACACACACACACGCACGCACACACGCACACACACACACAGACACACACTGACAGACATCACACTTTATCTCTCTCTCCAACCCAACCCTTTAGAGACAGCAACACCCAGGATAGGCCTAGTCTATCATGGGTGGGCAGACCGTCGTCAATTTTTTATTTATATCTGATGTTATACATAGCTTATTGATAGCCAGCGCTAAATATTGCCTTTTTCAGTATAGTATGTGGTTTGCTTTTTATTTTCTCCCTCCCCCGAATGACAGCCGCTGCTCCGATGAACGTGGAAAACCGTTAATAATTCATGCTGTTTAGTTCATCACGGTTGAACAGAGGCCCTATAAGAGATGTACAGTATATTGTATACCCATCCTAACACATTACCCTATCATCCAGTGTAAGTGTAGGCCACCGTTCTCATTTGCATATACATTTGCATAATAATGTGTTACGCCATGTTTAGGAGGGACTTGGCTGTGTTTATGTTATGTTGTGACAGAACTGATTGTGTTAAAAATACCTTTTGAACGTGACGTGTGAACGTAAAATCTACGGATTAACTGACTAACTAACTTCTGACTGGATGTAGCAGTGTCTGCATACGTGTGTGTGTTTGACGGGAGGGATACAGCAGCCTACAAGCGAGAGACAGGGAAGCGTATTACTTCTCAACATCATCATCGTCAAGTTGCATCTGCTGCCTTTTAATTTCCACACTCTTGTAAGCCAGTGTTTGGTCACAGCTTGCTGCTGATGACACGCTGAGCACAACATGCTGGCAGTGTGAGTATGTGAGCCCCTGTAAGGGTGGGCACACACCAAGAGGAACCTCCGGTGCTGCTGAGAAGTGAATACAATGCGGAAGTGCCAAACCCTGCAGTTCATCGCATGGCCACTTGAGGCTGGCTGTAAAAGAGTCGATCCTCATAGGCTCCCATGTTAAAATGTCTGAATTTACAGCAAAAATATACAGCTTGTGCAACAGTGTGCAGCTTGGTTAAAAAAAAAACGGGTTTGGTCTCTATAGCTAGTCTACCCGTTCATTACAACCTAACCCCCGTACCCCCACTGTACGGGGGTTAGGTTTTCATATCCATAAATTAAAAATATATTTGCCAAATAATTTTCCTATTATAATGAATAGGGGGCATGGCGGGGGGGCGTTACAGGTGGAGTGAGGTACTGCAAAGATGGCGATGGCCAGTTTAAGTTTGTTCTTGAGAAAAGCTATGGTGAAGTCACAGAGGGTCTGTCCATTTATATATTCAGTCTATGGTGGCGTCACAGAGGGTCTGTCCATTTATATATACAGTCTATGGTGACGTCACAGAGGGTCTGTCCATTTATATGCACAGTCTATGGTGACGTCACAGAGGGTTTGTCCATTTAAATACACAGTCTATGGTGACGTCACAAGAGGGTCTGTCC
>JAODUH010005545.1:0-32558 GCA_027564835.1 Typhlichthys subterraneus | reverse complement strand
AATCAGAATAACACAATAGCCAACCCATTGTTATGTTTTGTCAGGGAAGTTTGTGGGTTGGTGTATTTTGAACTTAACAGACATGTCCCCCATTGTTTACCGTCAGTTAGAATGAGGTCAGGTCCCTGTTAATGTTTTTAATGAATCTACTATTCTAGATTATTACATGCATTGCACTCATCTTCTATCTGCTTGGATAAATGTCTTGTGCAGTTTTTTCTAGCATCTCTGTGTGCGTAATGTATGCTTGCATTGCATACATTCTGTACCTAATTGGATCTACTGTCTGGGCGCGTGTTATCATATGCAGGGTATAGTCTCAGCCTCTTCCGCTAATTAGCAATACATTACATAAGTGACTTGTGCTGAACGTCTGATACATAGAGCCCTGAAAGCATGTCAGCACCAGAGCCATGGAAATAACTGTTACGCCAACGGAAGTTCGACATTGTCAACGATCACACAGTTCATGGAGAGGCAAAACCAAATGCAAAATAGTTCCAGGAAGTGCTTGGTGGGCAATGTTTTATATAAAAATTTTCATTTTTTGGTAATTAGTAGTCAATAAATGCACCAATTTACACTTAAAATAAAATTTATATAGTACTTTTAGCATTTAGGCTAACTTCGGAGAAGTATTTTGAGGCTCCATTGCTGTGGAAAAACGTTCCTGAGTGAACGGAGATGACGCAACTCTCTTTACATGCTCCGGTCAGCAGCACTATCAGGTAGTAGATTTGTATTGGCTGTTAGCATTACCACTCACAATGTATTATTCCGGGATGCTGTTGCTAGTGCAGAGCTGTAAGAAGCTAACCCTGCATTCACACCGCCGACGTGTTCAGCTCGCAAAGAGGCACGTTCCTATTCATCGGCAACAACTGACCAGAGTTGAGAACTTTGCTACTTTATGCTAATATCCAGTGTGACGGAGTTCGGCGACTACTAATGGCAGGACAGATGTTCTCTGCATCTTCTTTTTGATAGCTATCTTAAAATCCCTCGCTGTTACCTAGTGTCTGTTTGTGGTCCATTGTGCAATAATAGTATTTATACAAACATTTCTCTCCAAAATGCTTCTTCTTTTTTTTTTATTGAGGGAATGCGCGTTTTATTTGACAAATTTTACTGTAGAGCTAGTTCTGGTCATTGCTGGCATAAGACAAGCCCACCCCACGCTGGCGGTTTGGACACTAGAGAGGGCTTGACGACAGCTCATTAGCGATTGAGCAATTTGTGAGTTGAATAAGCCGGCAATGTGAATGCAGGGTCAGTATTTCCATTTATTTTATAGCTATTTAAGATTTATACAAGACCTGCAAAACAGCCAGACTCATGTTGTTGAGTTTCTTAACACATTTCTCTATTAAGTGTATATTCCGGTTTGGTTGCTGAGTTATGTAGTAGATTGTTGTGCATGTCAATTAAAATATTTCTTCCTGTCAATTAGACGGGTATTGGACCGTGCAGTTGGCCAACACTTTGTCCCAGATCTTGCGCAAGTAAAGTCTGGCTCTGCGAGACTGCAGAGTAATCTCACACCTTGAGAGCCAAGTTCTCTACTGTGTGTGTGTGTGTGTGTGTGTGTGCGCGTGCGTGTGTGTGTGTGTTTGTGTGCACGCGGCACCATCTAGCCGTCACCACTCATCATAAATGACTATGTATTGCTGAGCAGGCAAAATGGTGCAGAATTTGTATCCCCTTGTGCTATATGTGGAGAGTACCATGTTTGGGTTACTGTATACTAGGTAGAACTAGGACCTTGAACAGCAGTAAATTTCATTGATAATAGACACAACCTCGTAAATTAAATTACATTAGTGATAAGTGAATGGGCTATATCTGATTAGATAGGCCTGATCTTCACATTGGCCACACCTCTTTGTCTGTAGTTATCATACACTTGCATTATTTCAATACCCAGACACAGAGGAAGTACCACCTGAAGGAGGAATGTTTCAGGCAACTGCTTTGTGTAGAAAAGCATTCAAGGTCCATACTTTCCTTCATGTGAAGGCCATGGTACACTGGCATCTATACACTTTTGACACCCATGAGCCAATGTGGATGAAGATGTTGACATATTAGTGAGGTCTGTGCAGTGTTTGAATCTATTCATCAAATGTCCCTGTACACACCAGAGAGGTGTCTGACTGTACTGTGCTAATGGCTCTGACGTTGGTCCAGAATGTGATGCCATCAACTCTCTACGACTCTTTAGTCTACAGTAACTCTATCCAGGCTCACTGATGTAGAAAGGATACCACAGCCTTACTGGTACAACATCACATTCATTTGTGAAGTGCTTTATGCAGTGTCAATTGTATTCCAGCGCTTGCTAATTCTTAGGCCTACCATTGTGGTGCAGGAAAGGGCTTTAATGTAGAGGCTAACTGCTTCAGGTAATGGCCTGTAATGGCTACCTAAAGCTTAGTTACTTTGTCCCCATATATTAGCCTTGACCTTGGTGAGCAAACCAACACGTCAAGACCAGACTTGTATGACGCAAGGCTCCATGTTGTCTTTTGCCTGTCAGCTTCACACCGCTTATTAAGGCCTCAGCGTTTGTGGCTGTGATTAATTAGATATGTGCTGAGCTAGCGCCGACGATGGCGGCCCAGTAACCTATTTACGCTGTCTGTCTGCCCTACTTATCAATTTCATTCATTTATTTTCTTTCCAGGTCGCGCATTTGTTTATTTGTCAGACTGTCTTGTAAACCCCCTCTCCTAAGGCCGCAGGGAACTGAATGATTGATGGTCAATTAGGGTGAGAAGTTGGTACATAGTCTGATCCGTAATAGGCTATGTGGGGGATGCATAGCCAATTGGAGTGCTTGCTTATCACTAACACATGGATCCTCTTGGCAACAACGGGCCACTGACTGAATTACCTTAACCATCACAGTCAAATAGCCCTCTGGCCTTCCCTGCTCAAGGCACACATAAACATTTATCAGCCCAAGAGCTCACACCCCTGAAGGCTTTCTGAATATGGGTTCTAGGCACACAGCAGCATCCAGCTGGTATCTCTGGTGGTGGTGTGTGTTTGTGTGTGTGTGTGTGTGGGGGGGTGCTCAGTGGCTGGTGGCCACAGGGCCAAGCTCCCTCTGGCATCAGAGCTCCACAAGAATGCAGATGGGCTCTTGTCTGTCTGTGCCAGTGATTGATGGGGTGTAAGCTGGATAGGAGGCACACAAACCACACACACACACACATACATGGAGAGAATATGGATGCATGCTGGTTGGCTCAGTCCACCCATCACTTATTGGGATTCCTTGTTGGTGGCACTTTGAGCAATTCCTCATTTTCTAATCACTGGTGAATTGATTCAATACATTTGTCTCTGTTATTGATGCAGGGATTGATGGGACACATACATGCACGTGTGTGCTTGGTCTTCTTTGCTTGTACTCAGCATGTCATTGGGGCAAAGCACACAGCCTAATTCTGTACATGGCGTTCCTGAAACCTCTGGTGATTCTGATTGACCTTTCCACCAGCTTACCCTGGTGCATTTATTTGTGGCGCGCTTGTCAATGCAGCCTGATGGATCACCTTTGGGAGTCTAGAACGTCTAGCGTGTGGCACATTTACAGGACGTTACTGCTATGGTAATGAGCGAGCACCTCGAGGACTGATGGCATTAATCACTAGAGCCCGCACCGCGTACTGGATGACAGATTGTCCCACAGCACACGGAGAACAGCGAGTCGATTTCACTGGAGGCGACGTAGTCTTGCTTTAATGCAGGTGAATTAAGCATGCATTATACAACCTATAGTACATGATTATGTAAATCAGAGAGAGAGAGAGAGAATGAGCATTAAATAAAGGGAAGAATGGAAATGAAAAGGGAGAAATAACACCACTTTACGTTCAACTGGGTTGACCCACCATGGAGGAGGCACGGGGTCATCTGCATAGGAACCGTGTGTAAGCTCTCCTCCAGCAGTGTGCCATACAGACGCTAGCTAGCTTCACCCCTGCGCCACACAAACCACAGTGACCCCTTCCGACTGCTGTGCAGTGGCTCCTCCGTGGGCACTGCACACACACACGCGCGCACACACAAACACACACACTCCCTCCATATTGTTTACCGAGATATTTTGAAAATGCCATGAATTAAGGGTTTTTATCTTAATTTATCTTAATTTATCTTATTTATCTTAGATTGTGCCGTGTCACTGCAAATTTCAGGTTGCACCTTCAGATTTGTCTCACTTGAAAACAAATTGATTTGCCTTTCTCTTTGCTTTTAAATACCTTTGCCTGGTTTTCAGTGTTTTATCCATTGTCTTGCAATTTTGTATTAACTTCAGCCAGGTAATGAGGAAGCACATTTCCCTGGGTCTGGGGGTGTGGATATCCCCAGCAGTCTTGGGAGTCTCCTATCTGGCTGTCTGTATCTGTCTGAGCACAGTGTTACTGCAGACACTTTCCCTGGGAGAATTCATGTCTTTTTACCACAAGGGAGGTTCTAGATGTTTAGACGTTGTCTCTTGGTATCCACGTTGTTGTGAAGAGAAACGCAATGTTGATTAGTGTAAGGGTGCCCACATGTATTAAAAAGCATTTATAAAACCATTTAGATATGCAGAAATGGCATCACCCAAGATCCACAGTGCTTTGAGCAGGCTGCATGATGGATGACTATGCGTGTTGCAGATACAGCCATATGCACATATAATGAGGTGTGTGTGTGAGCCATCCACTGAACAGCTGTGGCACTGCAGGTGTAGTTTGGCTTTCCTGAAGCTCTTCTGTTAATTAAGCAGCTTAATGGACAGCGAAAGGTCATTCTGGGGGTTAAATTCCTGGGCTTCATGAATTTCCAATGTGGATCCATTGCACACAGTACAGCCAAAACCGGCAATGCTTTGCACTGTTGTGTGATTAACAGTGAAGTGACCGCAAATCTACATACTCACATATTGTAACATGGCATTCAACATACATTTGATAATCTTTTATAAATGTTTAAGAAATATAGTTGTCTTTCTCTTTGAAGATGAGAGCACAACACAACAGACAGTTTCCACTGGAATCATTGATAAACTTGTACACACACATAGCCACACTCCATGACACATGCAATATATTTAGTTAGTCGACCACAACTTCAATACACACGCCATCTAAAAGCTTAAGCATCAAGCAGAGACATGAACTCTGACGTAGCCTTCGAAGGTCCGCAGCACGCCTGTCTTAAATATTGCACTTTAAGTCCTTCTGACGCTATGAATGTTCTAATTTTGTATTCATTTAACATATTTCAAGCATAGCGATCCGTTCATCTGCGTTAAACGGAGTAATTAACTAATTTACTCCTCCCTAGTTGGGTTCACTAATTGCTTGATCCCTCTGTGCTAAGAGACTGCAGTCCCCAGAGACCAGTGTAATCAATGCATGAAATACTAACCCCCTCTTTCGAGCAAAATTTGATGTCACGCCATAACAATTGATGAAGGTAATGGCACGCTGAGAGATATTACTCATGTCTCTTAATTGTATGCTTTCTTTCTCTCTCTCTTGTCATTTGTGACGACTATGTCATTGAAATAACACCCACACTTACCAAGATGTGCTACCATAGTAACCTGTATTCTTCCATTGTCCTAACTATCTTCAGTCAGTTGATATAGTTAAACACTGTCTATTTCATTCAAGTGCCCCTCATTGCCATAGCACTAGCTCAGTGCACCTTGAACCAGCCAGCCAGCCCCGTGGAAGCGAAGCCTCCCTCCCCCGAGGCCAGAGACTCACCTATACGTTTTACGATCTTTCATTATGGAGGCTGCTTTGTGGTCCTGTGTTGGTTTAGCTGTGGTAATTGTAGACTGAGGTGGGAGGGAGAGAGAGGGTGTGTGTGGAGGGGAAATTGGCTGTCTAGGGACGGGCAAGCAGGGACACCATTGGGCTTGGAGCTTGACATGCTCCACAAAAGGGAATAGAAATGCTAGCATGGCCCGCATGAGATTTACAGGAGATATTCCATATGTGCTGTGTTCTGCACGTAAATGTAACATTTTCTGTTAAACCATTCAGTGGAAATGGCAATAGGACATTATTAACCTTGTGTGCTACGTTGTGGGTATACCCCAGCAGTGCAAGAATATCCAGGTTCTTGTATAGTCAGTCAATCAATGGTATAAAAAAAGCACACAGAGTAATTTGACTACAGTCCTTGCCTACGTTCACAAGGGGCATAATTTGACAACGGAGAGCCTCATGGCGGGGCTTCAATTGGTCTTGATTAGAGGTCAGCCTGTTAGGCTCGGTGGAGTCAGACCTAGCACCTGCTCTGTATGAATGTGCATCGTCTCCATCATGCCTTCTCTCACGAAGTCCCTCTCTTTGTGCTGCTCCTTTTATGCACGCGTGTTGTTCACTAGGCCTTTAGCAGCTTCCATGCAAAGTTGGACAAAGGCTTTTGAGAGGTGCCCAGACTGGTGCGATGGGACCATTGTGATGTTAACAGTGTTGTTTGGCCTGCTTGGGCGAAGGCTGCTGTTATTGTGGCCCTCTCTGTGGCGCTGACGTCTCTATGCGGAGTAGCCGCCGGACACGGCACTATTCCACATCTGCTCTCACAGCGGCAAAGGCATGGACGTGACTTTGAAAAGTTAGCATGTTCTCGGGTAAAATATGACAAAGGAATATATTTATGATCATATAATAACAGTGGCTACCTGGTATTAGAGATGTGTTGTGTTGTATTTGTCCCAATTCTATTTTGTTTATGTACAATTAAAAATAATCATAGTTCAATAAGAATTATTCTAACCTATGTATTGCAGGTGTTTGGCATTAAAGGTGGAGTCGGTGATTGTACAATACAGTTTTTGTGTGTCCTGCCCGTTGTGTGTGCACGCTGAAAAGATAGTCTGTTGTTTCTACACAGCCCCGGCTCCATTAATAGGAACACAAACACAGGGTGGGCGGAGCTACTGAGAGAGCACCTATGGCATTGAATGGAGAGGTGAGTCCCAGCGACTCATTTCCTCGTCAGTTGAACAAAATGTTAATCTTAGAATAGCCGACTAGTCTAAAAATACTAAAACCATCCAAATTGATCACAATCAGGCTTAACATTGTCAAGGTGAACAAACGGTCAGGAACCCGACAGAATGTTTACTTTTTATTTTTAACAATATTAAATGCAGTTGTACTGAAAGGTTAAAGCGAAAGCAGAGAGGTTGTTAATCCAGATTTGTTTGATATCTGCTTTGTTAGGATAATGCATGATGCTGCGCTACATATTTAATATCAGAGTCGTCTTCTGCGAACAGATCTAGCCTAATGGCAACATCAAAGCTTTTTAGTTTTGCGTGTTTCATGTGCAGGCTGAGGCAGGAAGTGACTGACTGAACCAATACTTAAAAAAATGTATGATAAAATAAAATATGTTTAACCGACTAGTATTTATGGTGTCGACTAGTGATGGTCCCAGCGTTTAACCGACTAATGGCGCACATTGCTAGTTCAAGTCTCAACATTCTTTCTCCATCATCGCTGACTTCACCTTTAATTAAACCCAGTTTGTTGTCATAATGTGGTTGTAAATGCCATATCACACAACTCACAAGCTTCCAGAAAATTTTGGCACGCGGTGTCCACTAAGAATTTGATATGATCTCTCTCTCTGTCTCTCTGAATGAGTCCAGTTTGACAGTGTGACCACAGCTATGTGAACCATAGTCAATTGGAGGCACGCGTGATTTTCAGAGCCACGGCGGTCACACCGTGGCTCCACTGGGACGAGGCTTAGGTTAGGCTTGACATTCTAAGACATTTCACAAATTCTAACTCCAGAGGAAGGTCCCAGATTGACCTAATAGACCTTGTAAACAGTTCCCTGCTCTTTGCCTACTGAAATACGTCCTTCTCTAGTAATTTCCCCTTAGCGATTGTTTTAGTCTAAATCGAGCTTTTATTTAATCTATTTTTAAAATGTGTTTATCTATCTCTCTTTTTCTTTTCCTCCACCCCACCACAGACAGACACACACACACACACACACACCCAGACATATACACACACATTTTCTGACTATGTAGTCTGCTCCCTGCCCCCTCATGGGGTCATTATGGTATTTTAGGGTCAGACAAGAGCTCCAGTATTGGGGTCCCGCCCCGGCGCCCCCCCCCCCCCCCCCCAAGTCAGCTCTGTGGCCATTCTACGCCATCTTGTCTCGCCCGGTCGCCTCAAAGCAGCAGTGGAAAACCCACTTGGCTCTCACAAGTCATGCACGTCCTCCTTTCTGACCAAAGGAAAAAAGCAGGCTATAGGAAACACTGTTTTGGTAGAGGAGCATTTCTGTTTCTGGAAGAATCTTTTACATGGAGAAGAGCCATAAAACATCCTGGCGTTCTTTTTCTTGTCATCTTCACTTTTTCCCCTCTCCCCTCACCCTCCCGGGCACTCCGTTGCCCCGGGATACCCTGGGAGGATTGTGATTTGCTTGCGAAGTAACTGGGTAGGGAGTTTCCACGTGTGTCCTAGAGCATCTGGATGTGTGAGTCAGTCAGTATGTGTTTGTGTGTGTGTGTGTGTGCGCGCCACTGTAAGACAAGCTTTCACAGGCAGGATCCACTCTGAGATCAGAGAGCACGGTTACATTTTCCTTGCTTCAAAGAGCTTTCAGATTAAAGCCTGGGCCGCCGAGGTAAGAGATGTTTTGGTGTCTAGTCTGCATTTTACCTTCCTCCACCTTTGTTTCTTTCATATACTAAATTAAATCAAATTTAACTTTCAGGCACAAGTAGCTGGATTTACATGGACACTTTTTAGTTTTTTTTTCTGACTGGAATCTTTCTGATTGACATTTGCGGGGGTTACCTGTTTACATGGAATGTCACCTAATCGGGTCTGGTGTTTACATGCACCGTCGCAACTTATCGTAATTGATGTTAAACATGCACACATTATCTAGTTCATAATGTAACGTGTCCCGCTAGCAAAGGGTCAAACCGGCTAGCTTCTAGGAGTTGCAGGTACGTTTGTCCAGACTTTGTACAGTTCTTAGAACACATCCATTGTACAGTGGCTGTGCAGAATAGTTTACCTGCATCACACAAAACTTAAAGATGGGGCATGCACATTATAACGCAGCCAGGAAGTCATAGGGTTTAATTGTTTACATGGTAGAAGTTTTCTTTCAATCGGGTCATTGAACAGGTTATAGTACCTCTCTGCTTCAGAATGAAATTGTGATCGGGTTGGCCGTTTCTCCTCCGATCATGGTGTTCATGGATAATTTTCTTTCGGCTTGGGCTTTAACCCGATTCCAATCGGGATCATAGGGTCCATGTAAAGTTTTGCCTAGACTATGTCTGTGTGTATCCATAATCACAGATTGAATGCAGGTTATTATTACAGGTTTATTATTATCAGGTGTGCATACACACTGAATGGGAAAACTGTTTATGGGTTAAGAAAGTGACCGTACACAGCAGACGTTACCACTCTGCTATGTTTTATGTGAGCATGTTATGCCTTTGTCATGGTCATGAGCAATTGTATCATCTTACTCGTTTGATTATTTGTTCACTCAGTCTTTCGTAGAGCTTCCTTTTTACTCTCTTTCTATCACACCTGCACGCGTTAAATTTGCATGGTTAACCTGAATAAATCGCCACCTAGGCCATGATTTGTGTCCCCTGTTGAAGTTGGCAGGGGTACTGTTTGTGTGCTCTAAGTAGGGGGGGGGGGCACACTGTATAAGAACGTGTTTGCGAATGTTAGGGCTCCCTTGGCACCGGCATCCGTGTAAATCATTCAGGAGACGCCATGTCATTTTTGGTCGGGAGCCATTGCGTAGTCCTAAATATGTAATGAAAAAGGCCAAACGACACTAACAACCACTTTGATGGATGTTTGGCGGCTTTGGCATTATAGTTGAATTGACCACACGGCAATATAGGCTTGGATTGAGTGATTCATAGATGGAGCTCTTCCCTCATAAGCAACCAACCGCAGCATACTTTAAAACCAGCTCATATGAGAAGGATAAACGCTCATACCAGTGGCAGTATATTTTGAACGGCTCTAGTAGCCCTGTATTCTGCCTGTGGAGTCCTGCTGTTGTTTGAGTAAAGGAAGCACTTGTGGGCTGCTAGCAGAGTATTGAATTTAAGATGTTTCTAGTACAACAGTGTGGGATTACCAACACTGCGCCTTTAAGAGAACTGTGCCGTCAGCAGGCCAGGGGAAAGTGATAAGAGAGTCCCACGGGACGTCATTTGACAGGAGGAAGGCAGGACTATTGTGTTGCAGTCATTTCTAATGACACATCATGACATCATTGCTCTTACTTGTTACCCATACTGTTCAAAAGCCATTTTTCATACTTAACGTTAGTTTGTAGCTAATCCACCTGTTTATTTTTCAATTCTGTTAAGGTCTGTTCTCTTTTGTTTTAGTTAGTTACACAATGTTTTTCAGTGTTTCTCCCTTTGTTGTCTTTGGGACAGCCTTCTGAAATGATGTCCACCAAACATTTCCATTCTTATTTTATATGGTACTGTATGAAGTTAGCGGGGAGGGCTTCCAACAACTGAACAAGCAGCAGTGCATTACGACGTTTCTCAAAGACATTTTGGCGTGTTTGTTTGTTCTCTGCTTTGCTGCTGAGTTTACCTTCAAGGACGAGCGGGCTTGGAATCCAAAGCGTGGAACTTCAGACGCTGTTTTATGGACATATAATAGGGATATATAGGCAATGACACAGAAAGTTTATATTGTGTTGAAGTGCGGTCTGTTTTTCTCTCTTAACAGACCCGAGACACACACGCACACACACACCCATAAGCCGGTAGACTAAACACTACACGGATACGTGGGAGTCACATTGGGGCAGAGGAGAAGAATGCCAGGTCACAGGGCATGTAAGGGAGTGGTAGGGTGGCAGCGCTCTCTTGCCCTTATAGCAGATGGCCTGCAGGGACGTCTATTGAGCAGGGCAGAGGAGCAAAGGAGAAGAGGAGGGAGGAGGGAGGAGGAAGGGCATGTTTGTGTGCAGCTGAAAAGAAGACTTGTCTTGTTCTCCCCGAAACATTGCCACAATACTCGAGCTCAACCCACCACAGAAGGCAAATGAAGGTGTGTGCTTGCGCGTGTGTGTGTGTGTGTGTGTGTGCGCGCTCCATCTTTTATCCGCAGCCTGACGTTGCCTGAATAAACTCTGTAAGAAACGTGTCAGAAGCAGGGCTCAAAGAATGCCGTCACTGACAAGTTCAACAACCACCTCCTCCAGCATCCTTGTCGGCTGCTGCCTTTCTGTCTATTTTAAATAGAGCTTTGTTTGTGTGCCCGTTCACATAGAGAGACGTCAAACCTCCTGCTTGCAGATGCTAAACTGTCGGATGTTACGCTGGCAGTACCTAGTGTTCAGCCAGAGGGTCTGGATGCTTATTAATGTTGTAGCTGAATGGTGTGTCAGTGGCCTGCATTGATATAATTAGTTCTGAACAATAAATAATGTGATTTGAAAAAGTATTTTGTAGTATAAATTATATTCCATGACGGCTTAGGCCTAATGGCCTAACATACACAGATCAGCTACAACATTAAAACCGGTAACTGGCTTTAATGTTGTGGCTGATCAGTGTAAGAGAAGAAGTCCAGTCATGTGAAATAGTCCACCAGTTTTCCCACAGCTCTCTGGGGTTAATGAGGCCTAGCATTGACCACACAAGTCTAGATGACTGTGGGCCCATCACTCGACCTGGCTCTACTTTAGCCGGGGTCAAAGAGCCAAATACATTTGTTCAGGATTTTTATTTTGAAGAAAATGTGTAATTTATCGCGTAGGCCTACTTATTTGGACGAGAACATTTTGAATGTGATTAGATGAACTAGGGCTGCTCGATTATGAAAGAAACAATAGTCATGATTATTTTTGGTCAGTAATGAAATCACGATTATATAACACGATTAGTCATTGACTTTGGGAAGGTGTTGTGTTTAATGCATCTAAAAAACAGTGAAACAAATTAACAGTGAAAACACTTCAACTGTGAATTGTCCATTAATACTTTTGACGTTGAGCTTTCACTTTCAACCTGCAAGGGGCGAAACGCGAAAGTGGGCATGCGTCATTCAGAACACGACAAAATAAGAGTTCACTTGCAAAACTTAATGTGCAAAATAATATTTTTTTCTCGATCATATTGCTTTTATAATCGTTAGTAGCTGAAATGGAAAAACACTTTTTGAAGACAAAATGTTAAAAATGTATTATTCAAAAAATACATTAAATAAAACTTGCTGTACCGTTAAAAAAAATAAATAAAATAAAATGGAAAGCACGATAAAAATGTGATTAATTGTACAGCCCTAAGATGAACTCAACCACCTGTCTCTGACAAAACATCAGTCATACTGTGTGTGCAGTGCAGCACATTCCTGTAATGGCACCAGTAGTTTTGGAGAAGCAAACAACCCACCTGGTAATCAATATAGGGGACATGCTATAGCCTATGAGGAGTTTTATACAGTACCTTGATGTTGGCAGGGGTTATGTGTTTTTTTGGTACCTTATCTGTTGTCATGTTGTCTCCCTGTTTTAAATATGCCTCTAATCACTCTCCGCAACGCTTAACTACTTAGACCTCATTGGCTCAAATTCAACTTTTACCAAGCCGGTATCTCTCGACAATGTTAAAGCTGCTGTGTTGTGAAGGTCTACAGTTAAATATCTAATTATTTATCTTTCACTTGGTTAATATCGTGTGGTGTAGAATTGTATAGTTTTAGATATTGTGTGCCACTGGACATGTTATTTGACCGAGTGTATGGAATCTAATATAAGAGTTTCTATACGCTCAAACTTGAACTATTTGAGTCTTAGCTAAACCAATGTGAAATAGATACTCTCCTGTATGCAGCAACCTATTTTCTCAGTAAGCTGAGCAAATAGACTCCCCGGTAAAGGTTAATCTAAGCAGGGGACAAACTCTCTTAATGCCTTAGATAACTTAATCCTGAAGGTTATGGCTTTCGGCACAACTATTTACACTGTAACCTCTCGCATGTTGGACTTGTGCGACAAGGCTCAGCAAGGTTAGTGTTATTTGAAGTTAACCCCGGAGTTGGAGCTACATTAAGTGGGTTATATTACACACCGTGGAGTCATGCTGCTTCTGAGAAGATGCCTAGCAATGTGGCAGAGGAACCTCTCCAGCCGTTTGGGGTTTTGGAGCCTGCCCCCGGACAAATTTGGCGGTAGGGAGTGAAGGAAAAAAAATAAAAAGCAGAGCCAGCGTTCCAATGTTTAAAAATAAACACAGGGGTAAACTGTAGCCGGCTTTCAAAAACGTTCCCATCCCCGGCTAAAGACGACGTCACTGACTTGTGCAGAGTTTGGAAAAATGCAAGTAATGCTCGGTTTGTTGGTTTGTTGGGCTGGACAGAGAGAGCTAGTCTATAGGAGGAGTAACTTTTACAGTAGTCAGAGTGGCATTATATCATGCTGTCGTCCATTTTGGTTGACGTGTCATGTGGATACTACTGGTGGTAAATTGATGTTATTGGAGTCATCAACTGTGAGCTTGATTTTTTTTGTTTTTTTTGTGGCTGGGGGGTGCGTTTCTTTTTTGCACTGTTGCTCACCATTTAGAAGAAGTCGGTATAAAACATTTAGGCTACATTTGGAACATCTGTGTAATCTCTGCTCAAGATCTGTTTTGTTCACAGTGAAGGGTGACTGTTGTCTTGCAAAATGTTTGTCTTCAAGCCTAAGGATTAGTATACTCTCTAATTGGCACACCTGTTATCAAACAAGAGTTCAATACACAAGACATACCACGTTCCCATGGAAAGAGACGAACACTAACAAACCCTCCCTGTGTTCTTTCCTCAGATGAGCTTTAAGGAGACTGTGGGTTTTAAACACTGGGGCACAAAGAACCATGCACACGGCAACGCTACACTCTGAGGAGACGCTTTAGAACGGGTGAGTTTGAGCTGTGTGTTATCTGTTCGGAGAAAAGTGTCACATCTGTTTTAGACATTGACGAGAAAAGAGAATGAAGTTGTTGCATTCTGTTGAACAGATTTGAAAAACTTGAACGTGTTCCTTTAAATGACTTCTGAACGCCATATAATTATCGTGTAGAGGAGATGTTGAAATAAGAAATATGACAGTAGGTTTAGTTCACATCTGACTTCTAATAAAATGCCTGGCTGGTTATGGCAGTGGTAAGATGTTCTGTAAGTGATTTTGCACAATCCTGTTACACATTACCACAGTGGCCTGAAGCCTATTTCTCATACTAGTGTTTCTTAAGAAGTATATATTAAAATAAAGCAATAGCACAAGCAAGCTTGGGGTAGGGTTTATAAAATAGAAAAACAAGAATGTAGATTGAGATGTTTATTGTTGGCCTAATAACTCAATTATAGTTAACGTTCCTTTGATACATTTCAGGCAGTTTTAAAAAATTTGAGTGCGTTGCCTCCTGTTCAAATCACTTGCCTTTGAACCTGCATGTAGTACAAATTTGTTTGAGCATAATAACATGTCAGTTATTCTCTATATTTCAGGTTGCAATGGGAAATTCAGAGAGCCAGTACAGTATCCAGGGCACCAAGAGCTTGCTTTTCCCTGGGAAACAGAAGCCATATTCACTCAAGTTCCGCTCAACCAAAGAAGAGGCTCTGTCGCCCCATACATGGTGGAAAAGTGGCCCCGGGGGATCGGCATACAAAGCTAGGTCTGTGGGTCGTGGTTGTCTGTCCCCCCCTAAGAGCCGGCAGCCCTACGTCACCCGCCACTACGAATACGTCTCCAAGGGAGCCCGGAGCAGTCCCAAGGAGCGCCACTGGCACGAATCCCCAGCGAGACGCATACCAGAGAGCTACGAGGACAACCCCTACGATGTTGAGCTCAACGGGCACGGCGACGGTCGTGACGGGGGTCTGGAGGAGCAGAGCAGCCCGCGGGTGGTGATCAAGAAGGACGGCAGCCTGAGGGTGGAGTTCACCAACACGTCCGCCAGCGACCTCCTCCTGGAAGCGGCCTCAGGTCCCGTGCAGCTCCTCAAGTTCTCCCCGCACAGCCGCGGGGACACCCCGTCCACCCCTGCCCCCGGAGGTATGCCCGAGGCCCATCGCACGCCCCCCCCGCCGCCCTCAACCTCCTCCACAGCCCGGACCAGCAAGGGAAGCTCGCTCAGCTCCGACGGCTCCTGGTACGACTCGCCCTGGGGCCCGACTGCGGAGCTGTGCGACCAGGACCAGGCCGTCCGAACACCAGTCCACTCCCCGGCCCACCGGCTGGGCTCCTTCACAGAGCAGTTCCCCCCTGTGTCCATAACCGACCTCTACAGGGATCCCAGCATGGCTGCCACCTTCCTCACAGCCAGGGAGCGGTCCCCACAGTTCCAGGAGCATCCTCCAAGCCAGAGGCCACACAGAGCTTCCTTCGCATCCGTTCTGGATGCTCCAGCGGAAGAGGAGTGTCCCGAGGTGCGGCAGTACTCGTCATTCACCCTGCCCTGCCGCAGGCACAAGGCCCATACTGTCAGCGACCGCCTGGACCAGTACCAGGACCCTGGGCCAGAACAGTACCAGGAGCAGGCCGGGCTGGAGTTCATCTTGCAGAAGAAAGGCTCCATCAAGAACCGCATGAGACGCCTCAGTGACTGGACGGGCAGCCTTACCCGGAAGAAGAAGAGGAAGGCTCAGGTAGGGCCGTGTAATTGATGTCATTTTAATCACGATTTAAATTACTGCTTCTAACAATCACAAATACAACGTAATCAAGAAAACAAAGATAATTTTGAATATTATATTTTGCAAGTAACCTTACTAATAAGGGGAATTTCAGAGTAGAATGTATTTTTAACATTTGTTTCCTTGGTTTTATAAGTGCAGTAACTGCAACATATTTCTAAAGTCAATGAGTAACCATGTCAAATAATCATGATTTCATTTTTGACCAAAATAATTGATTTTCTTCTGTTGTCCATAATCGAGCAGCCCTGGTTTAGGTCAGTGAGGGCATGTTTCCTTGTGGGGTTGATATTCTGGACTGGACACATTTATATATTTTTTAGAAATATACAAATGACAAGGTGGATTATAATCATATTGTTGCATTGCTCATGTTACTTGAGGACATGTAAAAATGGTTTGCTTACATTTTCTTTGCATGGTATGTTAAAGAATATACTTGATAGATGGAGGCAATTGCAGTATTATATATTGTTGTGTTGTTTCCCTAGTGATTCCACTACTTGTAGAGTATTCAGCTTGTCAGGCCTGATAAGAGGCATGCATTGACACTGCCCTGGCTAGACACGTTTGCTTGAGCTGTGAGCCACAGCGGTCAGATTGTTGTGGCCAGTAACCGAGAGTCATCCTCTGGTCCCTAGCGCCATAACTCCAGCTGTCCAGGGACAGAACACAGTGGGTTTGCTACGAGATGACATTTTCAGGGTGTGGCACTTAATAGGATTAATAGGGGATGAGTTGCTCACAAAGACAGGATGATCAAGAAATGGATGATCCTTTGAAGAGAAGCCAGGGGCTTATCATCATCATCAATATGACTGTTATTATCTGGGTAGGTAGGTAGATCTGACACACTATCATGTTGATAAGAGTTTCTTAACAGTACTGGATGTCAGTATTTTGACTTGGTATTAGTGTATTTATTACTGTATACCAGATAGAAATTCCTATTCCGAGCATGTGATTGTAATGTATTTTGTTTTGATTTAGGCATGTTTTAGTGTTATGATTTAGGGCTCCTAAAAACATGAGAATTGCGTCTCAGTAACATTGAAAGCTTGCAATAAATAATTTCAAGCCCTAGGAGGGGTTATTATATAATAATGCCATGTGCATAGCTTTGCACATTTACCCCACTTACAAAATATCACCGCCTCATCAGAGTTTCTACTACACAGGCTATGATATTAATGGATTTATTTTGACATAAGGCGTATGTTAAAACTACTTCAAATTAGGCATTTCTTCACTAATTCATTGAGCTTTCCTTTTAGACATTTTTGGAAAGCTGTCACGGCTGTGCAGAGAGACCTTTTGAAAGCGTTTTGATAAGCTCCGTTGGAGTGACACTAAGTCCCAGCTGAAGCTTTAAGCCCCACTCTACCTAGTTAATGAATGACTTGTGTTATTTCTGATTGTTGTTCAGTAGAGATTTTCTGGACTCTCTGTGTCACCCTTAGAAACCATTCTGCTAATACTTGTGTGCATTTAGACGGCTTCAGAATAGCTTCCTTTTTTCACTATGTTATACATTTGTTGTAGTGAAAATGATGTGTCTAATGATGAAGACAAAGATATCATAGAAGTTGATACATTTTTAACATTACAATGGGACCCACCTTGAGTTCCTTGGAACCACGGCTTTACATAGACCTTGTTAAGCTTCCTGCTCATTTAAAAACTCGACTAATCTGTGGTCTTGTGAAGGTACTTAACGGGTGCTGGGATCACACTAAGTACGTTAAGTTTATATCTGTACTTTATCTGGACAAAAAAGGTGCTATGATGCTGATTCTGTTTTTTTGTCTGCTCATTTGTTCAGAGGAAAGTGAAAATATGTGAAAACCTTTAGTCTTTAGGATTGTAGCTGTAAAATAAGTTGATATCATTCTTTATATAAAGCTAAATGCTATTATACTTCATGGAATGATCAAAGTAAAACACTTGATATTTTCTTAGACATTTGAGACATGCTGTCTGTTTCAGGGTCATTCGAACAATATGTGACGATCTCTATCAGTTGGAATAACTCAACAAGTTCCAAGACCAGATCTGAGGTGGCCATAGCATGTCTGGATTTATCCATCCCGTTAATCCATCCCGGTCATTTCTTTGTCTGTCGGCCATATATCTCCATGGCCTGCTTGTCTTCCTTCAACGGGCCAACCAAAACTAGGAGCACTTCTGGTTCCCCTGCCACCTGAGCGTTACGACTTTGTTGTTGTTAAAGGTCAAACCATGACCCTTGAGCCACAGACAAAGAGCCTGCAGCTAATGAGTGAGTGAATGAGAGGGTGAATGAGGGTGAATGAGGGTGAAAAATAGGCCCATATCCTGGAAGAAACCAGGTCGTTTTAGGAGAAACCTGCCCAAAAGTCACTGTATAAAGTGTCCGGTGAGCTATGCCATATATGGTGAGCTAGTCCAGTGATGTAATTGAGAAATGCTTGCAAATTATTGCAATTTTATTATTATCCAATTATTATTTGGACAGAAAATAAGATGAAACCTAAGAATAAACTGGGACAAAAATTAAGGCTGTAGCGAGACAGATATAAGCAAACCCATTAATGAAACAAGTTTGCATGTAAAGACGTGGAGAGCACTTCAGTCAGTTGCTGGGGGGGAGAATCGATGCTGCAATCTTGTCAAGTGCAGGTAGGCTCTCATTAGCTGTGACACAGCAATTCCATCAAGAGTTTGTTCAGGAAACCGGAAAAGCATGCAGCAAAAAACCTCAAATGGCATGAAATTGTCTAAGTCCCAAGGCCTTTTAACCACCAGGTGCCATCACCAAAAAAATTAACCAGAGGTCTACGCCCAGTAGGAGGCAACTACTGTGAACACTTCTCAATGGAGCGTGGTCAGAAAGCGAAAAGTCTCAAAGTGAATATTATATTTCTAGACACTGTTCCCATTACCATCCCTTATTCTCCTCCTAACATAGTCTTATGTTCTCGCTCCTCCATATGGGCCAATAGGAGTCCCGGTACAAGGACCCCAGCGAGGCCTTTGATAGCGGGGTCGACGGCTTGACTACGGACGCCAGCTCTCCCTCCCAGGTGTCCAGCCTTTTCTGGTTCCCAGGGGCCTCCAGGGCCCAGTCGTCAGGGGCCATCCACCACAACACCAGCGACGCCATCCGCCAGAACATCTACGAGAACTTCATGCGGGAACTGGAGACGGGCCCGGGCAGCGGGGGCGGGGGTGCGGCGGAGAGGAGAAACCCGTCCACTGGTACCGAGGAGGGAGAGAGCAGCAGCGAGTCGGCCGAGGGCTCCCTGGAGCAGCTGGACCTGCTGTTTGAGAAGGAGCAGGGAGTGGTGAGGCGAGCTGGCTGGCTCTCCTTCAAAGCTCTGCTCACGCTGCACAAGGACCGGAAGCTGGAGGTGGTCACCCGTCGCAGGTGGAAGCAGTACTGGGTGACCCTGAAAGGTGAGAGTTCGCTCACAGGCGCCATCTTGGTCCAAATATTCTCTACCAAGCTGAATGGAGAAACATGCTGACTCATGTTGACTCATGTGACATCACAAGGTTCTTTAACCTTGGTCAGACGGGAGTATTGAAGGGTTATTATTGCATTTTGGAAATGGTAAGGAGCTCTTATTTGGCTGCTTTGGACCAACCTTGGCCTTGGCTGTGCCATTGCATTTGCTATAGACTGATCTTGTATCATCTGCTGCCACTCTGAACGCTTAGAGGGAATTAGGCTGCGGCATGTACCGGCTAAATGGGTAAGCAGGCCGGCGTGTGTGTGTCTGTGTGTGTGTTTGTGTGTGTACCTGCCTGCCTGCCACCCTGGGCATCTACATGCACCTGTGCACACACCGGAGATAATGACAAGTGTACATGTTTGTCATTCAACATTGACTTTGTGAACAGCGAAGATATGACCAAGGCAAAATCAAGGAGACACGCCGAACTTCCCACTCACGAATAATATGAATTAAAGCCACAGAAACCTTCTGAGTAGAATCCCTTCACGCCTTGAAGCTCTCTGATTTGTTTGTACATGTCTGCTCACCATTTGTCGGTCTTTCTTGCTCCCTCTCTACCTCGACACTGCGCATTTCCCAGGATGCACGCTGTTGTTCTATGAGACCTACGGGAAGGGCTCCCCGGAGCAGGAGGCATCTCCCTGCTACGCCCTGCTGGCCGAGGACAGCATTGTGCAGGCTGTGCCGGAGCACCCCAAGAAGGAGAACGTGTTCTGCCTCAGCAACACGTACGGGGACGTCTACCTCTTCCAGGTAAAGCACAGCTTCTCAATAGGCCTGCTACAAGCCAGCGATTGTAAGCTAAAGCACTGTAGCGGCCCGCCAGCTGTTCCTGCTGTGTGCGAGTGTGAAAATATAATCTGGTGTTGCTACACAGCGCTGGCTCTGCCAATGGGAACACAACGTGGTGCAGACCGCACCACAAAACACTATTATAGCCATGGCGACGTGTGTCCAAATTGTATGAGCGCCCTATGGCATTGAAGGGAGATGTGTTTTTTGTTGAGTTCAAATATCCGCAATCTTTCTCCGACAACGCTGATTCCACCTTTTAACGCCACAAAGGCTACAGCTACACAAACAAAACAGCGGTCTCTTGGTGTTTATGTGGCTCTGTTTTCTGGACTGGTTTCAATGTTGTTCCCGCTTGCAATTGTGCGAGACACCGTCCAACGATAAATGAAGAGCAGAAGCCATTTGGCTTGGCATGCAGCGTATGCTCTGGAAGGCTAGCTTCTCCTGTATTGATGACGTAAAGTGTCACGATGTGCCTGTCAACACGCAAATACAATAAAATGGATTCTATAGTCACCCGGTTCTCATTGCTACTTGTAGGCTGTTACAGGCTCTCTTCGTGTGAATCTAGCATATTAAACCTGTAAGGGATTATAGGAAGGATTTCCATCTAAGGGGTCTGTGAGTGCCTTGTGCTGTCTTCAATATACTCAATGTGCCTACTGACCTAGTTCACTAGTGGATTCAGTCTCCTCTCATTACAACCCGCCCCGAGTGCACGGTGTGTAGTCCCAGCCATGGTGTCCAGACCCAGATCTAATAAGCTGCTGCAGTGGTGCTGACATGACCCTCCAGGCAGACACGCAGGGAGAAAATCCGCTTCATAAAATAAGGCCAGCGTGGATTCCTTCCCGGGCTCCCCTTCTCAGACTGCCCGGCTTTCAGTGAGTCACTCTCAGTCTGAGGAGGGAGTTTGATGTGATCTCATAACATGTGTTTCTGGGGAGTGAATCACTCTGGAAAGAAAAACCGAGAGTGATCATCATGAAGTGACTTATTAGTAGGAAAACAATGCTCTGGTATGACGATGGCTATAAATCAACCAGAGCTTTGTTTTAACTAGGCTGATGTTACCGAGTCAGTGCTTATTCGGGATTGATTCCTGTTTTAGGCCCCGTTAAGTGGAGATTACATGTTCGTCCTGTGTTTGTGCCAAACTCCTAAGGGCATTTGGTGGTGAATTAATGGAAAAACTTTTTAATTTGTGGGGGCGGGGGGGGGGATGTCATGTGACAGCACCATATAATAGCAACTGTGGCAAAATGTTATCAGCCTTAACTAAATCCAACCTCCATCCCCGGTCCGGCAATAAGCTCTACGAAGCTCGCACAGATCTACACCAACCTCCCTGTTTCCCTGCCTGTGTCAGGCCAGCAACCAAACGGACCTGGAGAACTGGGTGACGGCCATCCACTCGGCCAGCGCCTCGCTGCTGGCCAAGAGGCAGGGCAAGGAGGACACGGTGCGTCTCCTGCGGAGCCAGGTCCGGGGGCTCCTGCAGAAGGTCGACATGGACGGCAAGATGAAGAAGATGGCCGAGCTGCAGCTCACCGTCGTCGGAGACCCCCGGAACCGCAAAGCCATAGAGAACCAGGTGAAGAGAGGAGGGGAGAGGGAAATGTGTGGCGTGGATGGTGGAGGGGAACCATGGGGAGGATGGAGGCAGTGCTTTCATATCTTTACAGAGGACAGCGGAGTAGGAGCAGGGCTCCTTTAGCACCCTTTGTGACACTGTAGTAGAACACATTGATACACTGGTGCAATAAAGAGCTGCTGAAGAGATACTGTCTGTCTCTTCAGACTCCCTGTCCCAAGCGCCAAAGGAATTGATGACTATAAACAGATGCTCCATCCATGCCAACATTTGATTATACCGAGACCTGTGTGTGTGTGTGTGTGCTATCACGCCACACAATGGCACGCCGCACGACGTGCCCTAATTTTTGCTACTGCGGTGACAAAAGCACGCCAGACATTTTGGCTGCGGGTGAGATAAGTGGCAATAATGCAACGCCCCCCCTCCGGACACATCTCTGGGGCCCAGGGGAGCAGGCCGTTCCCATAGCGTCACATTGAGATTCCAGATGTTTCATAGTAATGGGCTCTCAACATGCATTAGCCTCGGCCTCTTCCCCTCCTCTGCCCGAGGGAGAAACCGCTGCCATAAATGCCTGGCGCTGTGCTGTAGCCTAGATACAGTTATAAGATGCATAATTGCTCAAAGTGTCTGTCTGTGGAATAATCTGCACCCACCCACCCCCGGTCTCATATAGAGTTAATACACTATGGTTAAGTGGCATGGCTCTTATATTGGGAGCTGCACAGGTCTGTCTATGTTCACGACCAATTGGCTAGTTAGTCTGGTCTCCTAGACCCACTGACTGTGTGATTCTGTGTTCTTGTATGGGAGTGAGAGTGTGAGATTCAGATGTTGAAGAGGTTGAAAACAAGAAGAGATGAGGATCTATTGAGAAAATAACTCAAATTAAAGTAAATAAGGTGCACAGAGGCCAGATGGGTCCAATATGGCCTGCCTTTCAGTTATGCTGGATGCCTGATGCTCTCTGGCATGACTCCAGGCCTGCCCCCAGAACACAGACAGACAATACCCAAGCTTATTGCATTTAATCAAGAAGAGAATAAAAAAGAACTGTGAACTCAATTGGCATGTGCACAAATGAGGTCCATAAAAGCCAATACCGGTGTTATACATTACTGTTAACAAGTGGCTGCTATTTGACTCCCAAGCATACAATCTCATTGTGATTGTCCAGCCTCTCCCCATAATCTAGAAGCTATTCCTATTCACTATAGAACCTTCCAGTCCTAGACCCTATAATATATACAGTAAGCTCAAAGCATATCAATGTTGATTCATTTGTTCATGGGTCATATCACAAAATTACATTACATCTAGATTTTTAAAAACATTTTACACTTCTAATGACATAGTTTTAAAGATAATATATGTTGGCCTTTGGAATTCAGTAGATGACAGCACTTCAAACCTTGACCTTGTTTCTTGTTATTTGGATGTTTGGCATGCCACATTCATTGTCACATATTTGGGCTCACGTACACCTCATCGTATGCAGCATTCCAACGTATTGTCTCCATGGCACACCAAGTGTGGTGCACACACGATGACCATGAGTCCTTAAGTCAAGGCGTAGCTTGTTAACCGAAGACAGCTGCACAACCACGCAGGTTTTAATGTGTCGGCCGTGCGGTACGGTCCCCTTGGTGCTCTCTCAGCAGGTTCATTGTTGGGGCCATTCCCCAAACCCCCAGGTTATCCCTAACCCTAAAGAATGCCATAAATGTGAATGAGCCCTAACAGGATGACTCCATAGGGCGCTGTTTGGCTAAATGAACTCCCAGTGCAGACGAGGCCTATTAAAGTAATTTGTACAGAGGGTTGTTTAAATGGAGCGTTCCCGTTAAACCAAGACTGCAGTAAAACAAAATGCCTTACACATTGCAGGGACAGAATGGTATGTGTGCATGTGAATTTTTGATCCTACGTATCTATAATACATGTTTTGAGAGTGCAGACGACATGAGACAGGCCCGCCTGTTAATCCACTACTGTCACACACACACACACACACACAGACATGCAATCACCAGTCACTATCAGCCCTTCAACCCCCATGCCAGCCCCCTCCACAAACATCTGTAAGCAATCACGTCTTGATGGAACACACTCTTCTGACCTTCACCTCCTGTCTGTCTCTCATCTGTCCTGCGCTCCTCTCCCTTCATTCTTCACAGTCCAACCACGGGATAGGTCCTATTCTCCCCCATTCCCTCTCTCCAACCACGGGATAGGTCCTATTCTCCCCCATTCACTCCCTCCTCCCGTTTGTCAACTGCTGATATGAATCAGACTCAGAGATCAAAGTATCAATCTGTTCCGACCTAAATGATCCCTACGCTCTTGGTGAAAGTGTTTGGAAACAGCTGTATTATTTAGCATGATATAGCCTGGAGTTACATTTTATTGTCCCCATTCTCTCTCTCTCTCTCTCTCTATCTCTCTCTCACCCCCCCCCCCCCCCCACCCCCCCCACCCCAGATCCAGCAGTGGGAGCAGAACTTGGAGAGGTTCAACCTGGATCTGTTCCGTATGCGCTGCTACCTGGCCAGCCTGCAGGGCGGCGAGCTTCCCAACCCCAAGAGCCTCCTGGCCACTGCCAGTCGGCCCACCAAGTCCACCCTGGGGCGCCTGGGCATCTTCTCTGTCTCCTCATTCCACGCCCTGGTGAGGACCAGATGGGTGATAACACGACATGGACATTTATTGTGACTCAATCAGGCGTGTAGAGATGTAAAGGTGGAGTCAGGGTTACTGGAGAAACATTGTTGATATTTGGACTTTACTAGCATATATATATATATATATATATATATATAATAGAATTCTACAATGTACTTTCAACGTAATAGTACATCTTACTAATGTAATAAATAGCCTAGAAGGCTTAAAGGTAATCATCTATCCTGGAGAAAGACTTTTGATATCTCCACACACACAAACACACACTGGTCACTGGACACTGACATTAGACACTGGACACTGGCTGGGATAATGTTGTGTGGTGCGGTGTGCACCACTTTGTTTGTGCTCCCATTTACGTCAACACCACATATATACCACCAAGTATATTGGCTTACAATTACCTCCACCATTTACGCGTCGAAGGCAAAGCTGTAGAACCAGCATTTATCTATGGCTCAGATTGCGGATGCATTTTTATTCATGCGGCTCCGGACCTTCTCCAGATCTGCTCCAGAGATGAGGCTGCACTGAGGAGACGCTCAGTGTCTCTGACCCACAGGCAGCGCAAGAGAGGCCTCTTCTCTTCCCTGAAAGGCCTGGACAACCTCACCAAGAGAGGGCGGGACAAGAGGCCCTCTGCATCTCAGGTGGGTCCCAGCACACTCTACGGAGATTTTATTAATTCGAAACACGTAAAACCCCTGCCGAGTTTCCTGTGAGTCTGAGTGCTGCAAACCCCTCCCCCTTTCCCTCCTATCGACATAAACACATGGGAACGTTCCAAACCCAGGTGCGGGAGATGGGGGGGATGGGGGGGTATTCTAAATCCTCTCAGGTCAGTAATTGGACTCATGCAGGATGTTTGTGTTGATGCTGGAATCCAACGGCGTCTATACCCTGAAGGAACAGCCCTTAGCTAGGTGGTCTATTTTAAGAACTTCTGTAGTAAGCACTAATTTCCCCGTCCTATCTTACTAAGGCTATTAAAGAGCCCCCGTCACCAGACAGTGCCGTAGGAAGGTAGTGCAGTATGCACTGCTTGATTTATGCCATAGTGTCTAGCCTTATTAGAGCCATGTACGGTGCTAATATTGAGCCAGTCGTCTGTGTAGCTACTTACCGTTTCACCGAGCTCCTTCTAACCCAGCCGTCCCACCGGCCGCTCTGTTCACTTCCCACTGCGTGTGTTGTGTTGTGTGCCGATGCCTCCCTGTGTGTGTTTATTGCCTTCTGCGGGGCTTCGGCCGGCAGACTTCTAAGTCCCGCTTACGTTTTCACAGTACAGAAGGCCACAGTGATGCCACAACACAAACATGAATTATTAAGAGCCGTATGTGGTAGATATCAGGATCCACCCTTCGCTCAGCCCTGCGGACACAGATGGTTTGTGTAATGGAGCTAAATATGAAACAGTTTTAAATCTTTTTTATTTTTATTTTAAATGTCTTCTTTCTTAACTTTTTTCTTTACAAGTCATTCCTGTGTATTTCCCATGAAAGCTTGTAAAGGGAAGCTAATTGCTTTAGGATAACTTCAGAGCAGCAGGTGTTCCTGCTCAACATTTACATGTGGGAAAGTTCATTGTAGTTTATGTTTATGCTTCCCATCATCCTCTGGGACAATGCCATTTTGTATGACCTCATTGGTTGCCTGGCTGGTGTCCTTTTGGGGAAGTGACATGACACATGAT
The DNA here is from genome assembly GCA_027564835.1 of Typhlichthys subterraneus. Lineage (NCBI taxonomy): Eukaryota > Metazoa > Chordata > Actinopteri > Percopsiformes > Amblyopsidae > Typhlichthys > Typhlichthys subterraneus. The sequence continues at coordinate 6,551 of JAODUH010005545.1, read as the reverse complement.
ACCATGTCTGTTTAACTGAGGGTGTCAAGTATTCTTGATAGTATGTTCTGCTTGACTCAATTTAGTCTTGTTACCCTGCCCCACTTCTCGTTCTTGTCTAATCTCATATTAGACAACATTTTATACTTTCACTGTCCCTAAAGTCCTTCCTATAAGTTTCCCAGTAAACAAACATATTAGCCGTTGGTCCCCTTCCCACAGTCCCCCCCCCATACTGACTCAGCGCTGGTGCAATGGCCTAAATCCACTGCCGACACCCTCCACACAACTTTACCCCTGAGTCATCATCTCTCCTTCATCTCCTGCTCTCTCCTGCTCTCTTGCATCATCCGTTTCAGCAAAGCTACATGCAGCATAGGGAGTTGGCGGGTGTCTGGTGTGGGAAGTAAGCCAGATAGGTCCGGGGATTTGTGGGAGACGGGAGTGGGTAAAGGCTTCTAAAATTAGCAAGCTGTGCAGAGGAGCAGCTCTATTTGCAGCAACCTGATAGATACACTTCAGTGTGGGTGGGAGAGTCAGCCCAGGAGACAGAGGTTACACCAGGGCTTCCAGCAGCATTGCTGCTGAAATGTATATTGTCGTCGATAGTTAATTGTTGATTAGTAATGCCACCATGCCACTTCTGGAAATAGACTAATAATTGATTAAGTCTAATCACTATTTACATTTTCCAGAGTTTTGCAACCGGAATCAAATAAATTACAACAATTCGATGTGATTGTGTAATGTATTAGCTTTGATTTAAGGATTCTTTTTTAAACAATGAGACTTCTTAAAGAACTTGGGGAGCAAATGGACTCAAATAAGTAATTTGGGCATACAAAATAAAAATAAATAAAAAATATTTTATTGCCCTTAAAAATAAATCCCTTAATGTCTTAATGGTTATTTGTGTTGTGGATGAAGTAACGCTACTACCGCTTCCTACAATACTTTTTTATTATCTTTACTGATTAACATATTGCTGTGGTCAAAATGTTAAATCTACAAATAGTTATTGCATAGTGCATCTTTAAGGGGATGAGGGGGTCCATTCTTTTACCAGGACACTCGTCATCGACTTCATAATACGTGGCGTCACCGGCCCATAATAACAGAGCTGTTAATGCCCCTCTGCTCTCTGGGACTGTGGTAACCAGGCCGGCGCCGGGCACAGCCTGCTGCACCACACCAGGAACAGGGCATGGAGGAGAGGGAGGGAGGGAAGTGGGGAGGTGCTGAGTAGGGACAGATTAGAGGGGGAGGTAGGGCAGGGTGGAGCTCTTTTCTCTTCTCATTAGACCTCTATTCCACTTATTCCTGCTACATAAGGGAACACGCATACATACACACATAGACAGAAGGCGTATGTCACCACCGCTGGACCATCCAAGGCTCCAGACCCCCCTTGTGGACACTCTATGAAAGTGCTAAGCTCTTCCTGCATAGGTTTTAATTACGTGTGTGATTGCAGAATGTGCATAATACTGCGTTGCTATGGGTCTCTGGGGGTTTAATTACGCTCGGCTCAGTGTGCGTGTGTGTTAGTGCTGTATCAAACAATTCTTTTTTTAATCCATCGATTAATCGGATACCTAAATTATCGATAATATATAAATCTGTTCGATGCCATAGGGTGCGCCCTCAGAAGCTGTGTCACCCACATTGGTAACACATAGTGTTGTGTGGCCTGCACCACTTTGCAATGTTTTCGTTGACACTTTAGTACAATTGCATGTCACACGCTGCATCTAGCAGAGTGCTAATGCTAACATTGTTAGCTGCTGCTCGTCTGGTATTTACCGTGCCGCGGCCTAAAACCCGGGCCCAGCCGATCTGCTACAGAGACATCAGTGGATGTATTAGGGAATAGGTAGGCTACACACACACCATGACACACATTCGACGACTTCTTTTGGTGCAGGATGACTGGTCGCGTTCACAGCACATTGCTGCCTCTCATAGTCCATTGACGGCACTGTTTACTCAGATCTGAGTATACAGTAGGTATATTTTGCCATGAACCATGTTTTTGAAACAGCATGACTATGCTGGTCCACCAGCTACACCAGCACTAACCAGTATGAACCAGTCTGGACGAGCATGGAATTCATGCTGGTGTATGCTGGATTTTTTTTAGCAGGGCGGTTACGTCGACTAATTGCCCTAGCACTAGTGTGTGTGGTGCCATAATATCTGTGTGTCCAGCTAACTTCCGATAAAACCTTGTCTCTGTTTATTTCAGATCTTTGATAGTACCACCAATGGCCAGTCTTATGGCCTACCTCCCAACAGCACAGAGGTGAGTCATAGTCGTGTTTTCGCTTTTTGCATCACCATATTTTTACATTCCACCTCTATCTGTACTCCCTTGCCTTGTGATATCTGATCATGCACAATTCCCATGTGTCACAGACTGGGAGGTAACCACGGAGATAAAGGCTTGATTTGTGCAGAAACCTCTTATTTTTCTTCTTTTTTTTTTTTTTTTTTATCTGTGTCTTCATAATGTTTCACAACAGACCATGTCATTACATATTACAGACACATGATACCGTGTGTGCGTGTGTGTGTGTGTGTGTGTGTGTGTGTGTGTCTGTCTGACTTTGTGTTGCGCTCAAACGTGTTCAAATATTCCTCCATGTTTGTCTGCATGTATGTGCAAGACGAAGCTATAGATTATTAGCTATGCTACACACCAGATAGTGGGCGGTGTTAAATAAAAGTGTGTGTGTGTGTGTGTGTGTATGTGGGGGGGGGGGGTTGTCTAGTTATCTCGTCTTGCACCGGATCTCAGCAGACAAAGTTCTGCAGCCAGGACTGACCTCAGGTCTACTGAAGGGAAGTGTGAGATCTGTTGTTTCTCTGCTTCTCACAGAGATGCCAATATCCTAGTCTAGACCTACAGTACTCTCTTTTGGTATTGGCTGCCATTGTTTCCCCTGTGATGGTCTCATCCTCAAAGTCTGGTTGATTGGAAGCCTTAAAACTGCATACACTCAAACATTAACATAAAGAGCCACTTTGAAACAGAGCTGGGTGGTGTTATCCCAGTAGATGCAGCGATGCACATTGTGGTGGATGTGGCCAGTGTTATAGCTACCATCATTAGCCTGGACATTGGACTGGGACATGGGAAAAGGCTTAGAAAACATTTTGTTTTGCTTTGATGTTGCTTTGCATCTGCCGTCCTCATTAAAACCGTACTCATCAATCTTGTAGACAGTTGGACACAAATGTGTGTTGTACACTTGTTTTGATGTAGTAGGGATTAAAACCCTTTGGGGTGGGTAGAGAGAAAGAGAGAGAGGTGAGCACACAGTTGTATTGATTCTCACCAGTGACAGTGAGTTCACCGTGATGCCTTGTGCTAATCCAGTCTCTCTCTAATTCCTGGAATTACTCTATGAGGCCTTCATGGTAAATGGACTGCATTTATACAGCACTTTTATCCAAAGCACTTTTCATTCACACACACATTCACACACCGATGGCGATGTCAGCCATGCAAGGAGACACCTAACCACCGGAAGCAGTTAGGGTTAGGTGTCTTGACACTCGGTGAGGAGTTAGTGGGGTTCGCCCCTCTCTACCACTGTGCACTTCACCTTCCCTTCATACTTGTAAGTGAAGCCAAGTGTTCAGGGGGTGTTTGTACCAATGGTCCATGGTGCATATGCCGTATGTTAGATATGCTTACTGCATGTGTGATGCAACATATCATTCAGCTGTCTCAACAGTCCCTGTGTGTGTTGAGTAACTATGATTGGCTACACTGCCCCTAGGGGATTACCATGGAATAATATTTTAGATGCAACCATCCTCTTGACCTCTCTTTGTGTTAGTGTATACAGTATTTTCCCTTTTAACAACCCCTCCAACGTCTTCTGTTAGGGGCAGGCCAACATAAGTACAGTGAATATGTGAAAATGTTTCATAACAGTGACATTAAAAATGTCTTTTACAAAAGAGTCCTGGCCAAGACAGCAGCACAACTAACAGTTTCCATGAAAGCACAAGAATTTACAATAAAATTAATTGAAATTACACAGTTCAGAAATAAATAGAAGCTATTCTGCAATATTTGTCACTAGTCAGTGCTATCAAATATGTATAAAACAAATCATTTAAAACATGTACAGCCAGATGTACCCCTCTCCAAATCAGTTAAAAGTACCTTAAAAGCATTTCATGTGATCACATCTGAGTTTTAAATCAATTGGTAGAAGATTCCAGAGGGTGCTGCATACTTAAAAGCTCTTTTCCCCATCTTAGTACGTACTTTAGGTACACATAAAAGGTAGTAATCTTGGGAGCGAAGACCAAATATCGCCTTACATTTTGAATGATGTAAGTCCCTAAATAAGTTGGAAGGAGTCGAAGAATGGCCTTTATAAATAAAAATGTACCCATCACCCATCCGCTCTCCTCCCTGCCTAACCCATCACCCAACCTGTGCCTCGCACCGCTAGTCAAAAGCACCCTCACCCAGACACAAACCCTCAGGTTCAGGGCTTACAGAGGGTCACTGAAGCCAGGCTTGATTGCTTCGGTGGACATTGCTATGTGTTTCACACTGTGTGTGTGTGTGTGTGTGTTACTATGTGAGGGTGTATATGTGTCAATGTGCCTTTTTCATCTGAAAGGGGAACTTAAATAGCTTAATACATCTTTATTCTGGGAAATGGAGCTTCTCAGAAATGGAAACTGTTAGTTGCTGAGTGCAACAGAACGGGTGTTTTGTACAGTGGGGCAGGCAGTGTCCAGTGTCCGTTATTTCCCGTTTCTTCTTTAGAAACCGCAAGTTAAAAAGACCTGCCTGTTATTTCCATGCCGACGAGAGGAAAGACTAAAGGCAAACCTACTGTGTAAACTAGCCACGCTGTCATACCCACAGACACACTCTCACACATGCCACACAGACTATGTGTTGAGAGCCGACGCGTGCGTTGCCCAGAGTCTTGGCAGTGCTGTACGGAACGTTGACCAGGCAACGGTTGCCGCGTTACCGCCCTCCTTAACCATCAATGAGCATACAGTTAGCCACACTGGTCAAGTCACCGCAGGCTACCACAACATAGTTTTTCCGGTCAGGCGACGTTGCTTGGATACAAATGGGTCATTTGTCATGACAACCAGTTATTTTATTTTATTCATCCTTGTTTTGCAAATAAGTCTCACATGAAGGTGTTGCAGCAGGCATTTGTGTTTGCACAGCTAATGGTGAAGGGAAACATTGGTAGACGTTGAATACACCTACTGCCTGGAACATTGGTGGCCTTTATTTCGGCACCGCTTGCTTATGTTAGTCTACTGGAGTGGACACGTTGTTTGAAAATAAGGTGAATATGGTGTTTGTCCACACAGTCATTTGTTCCAAGCTTTGTAGTTCTTGCCAGGCTGTGTTGTGCGTGTGCGCTAGGTGTTGGTGACTCTGTTCTCCGTGTGAGTCAAAGAACCCTCAGTCTCCCAGTGAGGTCTTTCGTCTCAGGGGAAAATGCCCCCCAAAGCTTTCCTGTTGGGACAAGGTGATGGGTGATGCATCACCAGCAACGTGCGTGTGCACACGCACGCGCGCACACACACACACACACACACACACACACACACACTTCTTTATTGTGGTGTCACACAACTGTCATCAAAGGCCACAATATCCTCCAAGAATTAAGGCAGTTAATTTGTTATTTATTCTAGTCTATCAGAGAACAAAGGTCTTTGTTCTCACGAATACAGAATCATGTGTTCCTTCCAGGCTCCATGTTATTCCATTTTCCAGCTGTCATTTTGGACAGACTTCTCTTTTTAATCTGAACATTTGGTTTCATATGGTGTAGTAGGCTACTATTTTCTTTTTTGTTTCAGAACGTGCTCCAACTCGATTGTCTATTTGAATCTGACTGAGTGGGAGGTTCTAGCATGATTGAGTGTTTCCTCCAAATGAAGGGGCTTGATAATTGTGGTCTCTCAAGCCACTCTTTGCATCTGTAACACTTTTCACTCCAGAGACACATAGTCACACCCTAAACCCAAAAATGGCTGCCTGTGAGGCCCAGTGGCTGCTAACCCCAGCATTACTACCCACCTCAAACTAAACTCTTAATGTCACAGAGAAATAATTGCCTTCAAATGACACTGTTGAAAGGGGCACAGATGTAGCATCTACTGTCAAATACATTGAGTACAAAATGACTTGAAAAGCCTTCAGAAGGACGTAAATCCTTAATGATGATGCAGAGTGCTCAAGAATGGCCCAGATGACATTTTGTCTTCACTTGCCAATAGTCCTCCAATCAATCCACTTGTGTACATGATCGTTACAGTGACTATTATATGGGGCAACTCTGCTTCTTGTGTTGTCAAATTAATTTCTGAAAGTCTAATTGTATGACAGCCCGGCTCTGCCACTTGAGCCATGGCCAGGTTTTACATTAAGACTAATGGAATGGTATTGATTTGTGTGCTATAACTTAATCTCTCTCTCTCTCTCTCTCTCTCTCTCTATACGTTTGTTGTTGTGTTGTGTTGTTGGTGTTTCAAACATTCACATTTGCACAGTTAGGTATCTGGGG
>JAODUH010005544.1:0-10070 GCA_027564835.1 Typhlichthys subterraneus | reverse complement strand
AAGGATGCCCCCTGGGCGCCTCCCTTGGGAGGTGTTCCAGGCACGTCCAGCTGGGAAGAGGCCTCGGGGAAGACCCAGGACTAGGTTGAGAGATTATATCTCCACATTGGCCTGGGAACGCCTCGGGATCCCCCCAGTCAGAGCTTTCCAATGTGGCTCAGGAAAGGGAGGTTTGGGGCCCCTGCTGGAGCTGCTGCCCCCGCGTCCCGACTCTGGATAAGCGGATGAAGATGGATGGATGGATGGATTTGTAAACAATGCGACATCATCATGGCAACATATATAATCTTTTGTTTTTCACTTTTGCTGTCCAAAATGTGTTTGCTGCTGTGGTCTACCATGTTCCATCATGTGAATGCAGCTCAAGCCATTGATTTGATTGCAATCAGTTGAAATGAGGGAAGCAAATACAACATAATAATAATAATAATAATAATAATAATAATAAAAACGTTTGAGCCTACATTAGGCATTTGTATTTATTGTTTATATAGCCTATTTTATTATACACAGTGCAGTCACTTGGAATGTGATTTCCCTATCTTCTGTTCTTTAAGCCTAGGCTTGAAGAACAGAAAATTTACCACCTTAATTGAAGTTTCAAATGTATATTAATTTGCCAAATAATCAGACTTAAACCACTTACATAACACTAACTTAGTAGCAACTAACTAAGTAACTAGTAGCAGACAGAGTGGAAAGAGACAATGGCAGGAAGCATGCCCATTAGAATGACTAGCAGGCTTGGGTGGATGGAGACAGAGTGGTTGATCTCAAGCAGGCAGTCATTATATGGTTCTATACAAGCTGCATAAGCCATTGCGTGGGCAATGTAACTTTGCTCCTGGACTCCATGGAAGAGATGGGCCATGGGGCCCTTGGCAAAGATAGCCACATCCTCTGATCCATGGGTTTCAGAGCTTTTAGGAACAGCTGCTTGTTGGCGGTAGTCATTACCCGCTGAAAGAAAAGAAAAGGAGGAGTGGATGAATACATTTGCATAATTTTTCTAATACACCACTATAGTATATTAATTTCAAGCTATACCGCAAGAGGGTAGTACTGCATCATCTTTTGAGCAAACAGTAGATCACAATTACCTGCAATTGACTCATTCAGGTCTGGACGAGATCCATTGACAATCTGGAATCCCGGTCCATTTCCGTAGAGAGCTGTGGTGAATTTTTTTTTGTCACTGCCCTTATCACGAGAAATACCTTTAAATAGTAGGACAAAACAAACATTGCATTTCAAATGCGACCTAAACAAGGTAAACATGTGTGCCTGATTATTATATTTTCAGTCTAACTGTGTCATATCTCACTGACATAAAGCAAACAAGCAAAAAAAAAAAAAAGGAAACCTTTATATTGGAGACCTTTACATTGTAGGCTACTATAAGAATATACTGTGTAAAGGTATGTACAGTATGTGTGTTACCTAGAACGGAGTTTCCTCTGTACGAATGTCCTCCAAAAGCAAATACATGGGAGTGATCAGCAGTGACCACAGTTAAGGTGTCCAAATCACTGGTCAGCTCTGCTGCTCGTTCAATTGCACGATCAAACTCCACAGCCTCAAAGAGGGACCGCTTAGCCTTCCCAGCATGGTGACCGTGATCAATTCTCCCCCTTAGAATATGGAGGACAAAGCAACTAGCGAACAAAACTTGTTGTACATTTATTAAACAAGCATATTTATATCAAGCACGTTACTGACATGTGTATCAGTTAGAATATCAGCAATCCTGATAGTTACAATATAAGGCGAATGTAATTGTTTGTTTCATGTGGTGAGCAAATATCTTGCAGAAAAATGATACTCATCTTCCACAAAGAGAAAGTATCCTTTGGGGTTCTTGCTCAGAATCTTTATGGCTTTTTCCATCATCTCTGTGAGGGAGGGGTCCATGGATGGGTCACGATCCAGCTCATAACGACAGTCTTTGGGCTCAAATAGACCTACATTGAAAAGATCATCCAATTGATGTCATATAATACATTTGACCTGTATCACATTAGAACATCATGAAAATATAGCAAAATTTATAATAAACATATAATAAACTTGGCATGGGGGGCATATTTATCTGCATTAATGGCAGTGAAAAAATCCTATTTTATATTTTTCTGAAAATATTTTTTTTCCCCGTTTTAACAATAATTTAAAACATTTTACTACCCATCAGGAAGTCAGTCTTGTCAGGATTGACAGAATTCAATTCTTTTCTATTCCACACATATTTGGCATTCTGTAAAGAGAAAGAAAGTTGCATTGATTGTAAAGGTGTCAGTAAACCGTGTTCACTAAGATAATTAACATGAAAACTAAAGAACTAATAATAATTTTAATGTGATAGTCCTATATTAGAGTTGTAAATTACTGTATATAATCTGCACTAACCAGTAACTGGTCCAATTATCTTTTATACACTGAGAATTTCAGATCAGCTTCACATTTGGATGTTGACTAACTAATAAAGGTGACAATTAATACATAACTGGATTGTAAAAAAAAAAGTGTAAATACACTTTTGGCATAATCATCTACCTCTACGAATAAATATGAAATAAGATGCAAAACACCAATGAATTTGAATGCCAATGACGATGTGTAAAGTAGACCTAGAGTATGTATAATGGTCAGGTATTTATAGTAGTTCTCATATACTGTATACAGTAAAGATAAAATATAAACTCTCTATAAAAAAAATTTCTAGAGAGTAACCTGCCACACAAGGTCAAGGGACATGCCCATATAGAGGGCGGGTCTGGGAAGGGTGCAATCTGACTGGTGCTATCAGTGGAGGAGCCCCAGGTGCAACTCATCAAGGCAATAAACCCTGCCTATCCAAGAGGTTAAAAGAGGCAACCATCAGACTGTCAAATGAGAGCAAGCGTGTAGACAGGCGGCTGCTCTCTAACACCTGAGCGAGTAGTGTTGGTATAGTCTATAAAGTAGTAGGTATTAGTATTTGACCGCTGGAACGGCTGTTTGGTTTGCCCCTTTGGGTTGCCACTATCTGACTCTGTGCTCCCCCTCTTATGTGTGCACAGCCAGCCTGCACCGGCGACAACCCCACTTAAATTACAGACCAACGGACCTGACGCCATTATAAATCCTTTATTGTGGTGAATGCTTGGCACAAAGCCTTCCTGGGATAGAAAAATTACATGAATTTGCCTTTTTGTTCTTGAGCCATTCAGCCACAAGATCCACCCCATCAAGTCGACCTCCTTTTTCAGTTGGGTATTCTGGGTCACTTGTTACATTAGAAAACATGTAGTGACGACCTCCACCAAGAATGACCTATAATAAAAGAGGTAAAAGTTAGTTTGCTGGTATGCACATCAGTTTATTGTTGTTACATTTTTAATTAGTTTATAGTCTATCTATACATTTGCCTTATACATGTCTTTCTTTATAAATCAGCATTAAAATATGTGCAAACTGTTAATTATCACAGGTGTCCCAACCTTACATTTATTTCTGTGTTATGAACAAGCTGGTAGGCAATGTCCCGGCAACCACTTTGCACAGCTGCAGTGCTGAGGTCGGCATCAGAGTACCAGTCTCTGTTAGCAGTGTGACAATAGGTTGCAGCAGGAGAGGCATGTTGAACACGGGTGGTGGTTACAATTCCCACAGATTTCTCTGAAAGACACAAAGTACTGATTTATTGACCGTTTATGGGGAGAACTTTAGCATATAAATGACTATAATAAAGTTAGGTACTGTAACTGTATATATACACTGTAATACTGTATATGTTTTTGTTCATTAGGATAACAAGCATTGTAACATGTTACAATAACATGAAACATTGAGATATTCTGGATAATGCTAATTTGTAACCCCTGTCACTAGTTGCACTTCTCTTTTTATTAACACTAGCAGAAAGCACTAGCCAGACGGCAGCCAGCTGTGAATACAGTAGCCTATGTGCTAGCAGCACTGTAGGCTATTTGTTTTATGTGCTACAATACTGCACACACATAAAACAAATAGAATAAGTAGCAGCGCCTATCACAAAATGAAGGGTTATTTAGTGTATACATTATGTGGATATGGGCCTATAGTACCTTCCATCTTGGCACGATGGAGAATCGACAACACTTCATTGCCAGCTACAGCAGCACAGTCGTTTCTTTTGGTTGCAGCACTAACACCCAGAGTGCCGTAGTTTGCTTTCACGCCACATAAGTAGGCAGTGGCTGTGCCAGCACTATCTGGCATCTGCTGGTCTACATTGTATGTCTGCAGAAATCAATGGCAATGGCAGTTCTCATTGTTACAGAATCATTGTTATTTTGACTTGAAACGGCAAAAATGAATGCCACTCCATCATGATTAATCACATTCAGCCATAGCTCTGAGGTCACTCAATTTGAGCATTTAGTTATTTGAATTTAAAGGTGTTATGTTTCATTCTAGTGAATATCTCTATTAGTTGTATGTTCTGTGTATAATGAAAATGGTTTATCTAGGCTCTGTAAATGGGAACACAAACAAAGTGGTGCGGAACACTAGTCCAACCTTGACTAGTCAAATTTGGGATGTGGATATTATATAATTTTATATAATATATAAGTGAGTGGCCCTATACAGTCTTTGTTTTGAGTTTGAGTTCAAATATCAAGTCTTTCTCCAGCATTGCAATCATTCATTTTCAGAGCTCCATATGTATTATCCTCAACATGTAAACCTCAGGAAGAAAAACATTTGTCCAAAGTTTCTTGGACATGTACGATCTTGCGCTAACTTGCACATTTCAGTATATTCACGATAATCAAACATAAGACCGTTTACATTTTTAGTGTGTATCACACATTTCTTATTTACAGCAGTGGGTCAGTGGGCAGACCTTAGACAATGCCAGGTATGGGAAAGTATCCATGGCCAAACTGGTCTCCTCTCCATTCTTTCCCGCCATCTGTCCTTTAAGGATCCGTGTTGCTGTCACTGTAGTTATGCCCATGCCTGCAAACACGTGTAGACACTAGTGTCAGATAACATAGCTCAAGGTTGCTGTTGTGCTCTCAATGTTGCTGCAATCCTGCATGTGTAAGTACTATCTGGTGACCGGTGATAAAACACCCTTATTGAACTTGAGGTGAGGTATTTACAATGTCAGCCTATAGGAAACCTAACATGAGCAGGCCAATACAAATTCCCAAACATAACAATTTACAAGTAGGTAAAATATGACACTTTGACAACAATGAATACATGTAAAGGCTTGTAAATAATAAACAATTGATCTCATAGAGTTAAATAAAGTTGCATCTCCTGAATATTGTCTAGTGTTGTAATGCTGTAATGTAATGTAGCTCAGGATGGTAACACCAGCCTAGTAGAGAAAGATATCAGTGTTGAATATGCATATGCTTGTGAATACATACATGGAATTGAATTACAACTCCGTACAACTATGAGTTAACGTGTGCATTTATGGCCAATATCAGTAGAACGACTTAATAAGGAATCTGTGGCATTGTTGAACTTGCACAGTTACATTCACCTAAGGTGTTATGGTGTACATTTCACATCAACAAACGTAATTCATGAATTATAATTCAGGAACAACTGCACATTTTCTAAAGATACTAAATACTACTACATCATCTAACATATTACACTCACCATCTCCCAGGAAAAGGATTATGTTGTTGGCTTTGTGGATATTGGGCTTTATGCTGAGGGCAGCATGCAAAGCCTGTTTCCCTTTGTTGTTCCAGTAGCTGGGTTGGAGCTCCTCCTCTGAGGAGACAGGGTTTTATAGTGTACAGAAGCTCCTGTTCACAATGCTTTATTACAACGTTGTTAAATGCATGATATACAGTATTTAGGCAATATAACTACTTAGGTTGGCTGGGGGGTTGGGGTTAAGTTTCTTAAGTGTCTTAAGTGTAAGAACACTAAGGGCATGGGACATGGAATGGAAGCAGACATTTGACATGCTCAGTTGTGAAGCCTTTTTAAATATGGACAACTCATTATAGTCATATTAGGTATTCAATCATATCAATTAATGTATAAGTCAATACAGTGTGTCATAATGCTGTAAATAGCAGATGTATTGGACATACTCTATTTGACTTATTTACAATAGGCATTTTAACTGCTCCGTCTTAATGATATCAGTACAACCCAGGTCACAAATGCAATGTACCAAAGGTCAGTTCTATTATTACCTGGCATTACCCAGTAATGGTATGATATTCATGATAAATGAATAACAAATAACTGTAATATTATAACTGAAGCACTGTAAAGGTTTTCCTGCACTGAGTCACCTTTCATAGAGCCTTTATATGTTATATGCTGTATTAAAAAGGTTGTAGCCTAATGACTGTACTGTGCTGTATACCTTTTTTTATAAAATATTGTTGTAGAGGTTTCTTAGTCTATTGCACATATGCTTTAGCACATAACACTTTCCTACTATATAAATATACATTCTGTGTATATATGTACAGTATCTCATAATTTAAGGTACTAGCCTACCAATTGATGTTAAACACCTTGCTGCTGTCAGGGTTAATATCTTATACACTTTTCCCTGAAATTAAACATTAACGGTAGACCATCATTGTAAATTATGTGTATTGAGTAATGTGACCTCTTGGCATCATAATCTCATCAAATAAGAAAACACTTAAAATCCTTTGTAGGGCAAGGAACCATATTTGGTCACTTCCCTGAACATTCAAAATGACGTTGCCACGCTTCTCTGTGAGGTAGTATAAACACATGGATTTCTCCCAGCCATTTACAGAAAATCAGGCTATGTCACAGTTAGTTACACCAGGGCATCTGACCAATCAGGAGTTGCACGGAGCATTTCCAATTTAGTGTACTTTTGGAATTCCGAAAATACGCTTTTGTGCTCATACCTACTCTGACATCTACTGTTATAACATCAAAATTAATAATGAAAGGTCGATGAAACACACATTATACAGTTGTTGTGCTACATGATGAGATAGCCGTTGAGATAGCCGATGAGATAGCGTTGTTTGAATAGGTTTTCAATGTTAATTAAATCTGTTCTTGAAAAATTAAGGCACCATATTTGATCATACGGGGTGTGTTTTTTTTGTTTTAAAGCTCATTGTCTTTAGTAAGACATACCTAGTATTTAAACATTTGTTTTATTTTTTATTTTAAACAAATAATGCATTATAACTTACGATAATTATTTAATAGTGCAGCTGCTTCAAAAAGTACAATGAAGCAGTTAACTAAGGGACTGGGTTTTAAAACGTGAAAGAAAGAAAACATTAAATAAAAAAATACTTTTTTATGTGGACAAAAGTTTAAAATGTTCTTAAATAATTACAAATATATCAATAAATATTCTTAAATAAATATTTTAAGGTTTTTAATTTTAAGTTCATGTGTTTTCTAATATTATATATATATAAATACAACAAGGACCTTACCTGGAATGAAAGAAAATGCCCAGTCTGTTACCGTTAAAAGCAGTATTAATCCTGCTATGAGGCTGTGTTGGCGAGCCATGGTGTAGAAAGGTTTTGCCAGTAGTTAAAGCCCTTTTATAACTGAAGGTTGGGCGTAAAGGTCGCAAACCCTGTGATTGATAACATATAATTTTGTAGAGACTTTGGTACAGCATTTTAGTATGTCTTTTTAAGCTTTTAATACAAAATTCTAGACTGATCATACTTATATCCAATGAAATCCTGCATCCATTCAAACAATTGAAGTTGCTTTAATTTGGTAACATCTCACACCACACAATTATGGATTCAACACAGTGCTTAGTGAAATATTATTAAGTCATTAAACCTATCTAAGTTTGTAACAATCAGTTTGTAGCAATCAGTTAGATCAAGACTAAACAAAAAAGAGTTTCAAAACAAATACATTATCATCCATTATTACCATACAATGATACCTGTTACGGCTATAATTTAGTTCAAGTTCAAGTTCAACCCTTTATTTGTCCCCATGGGGCAATTGGTTTTGCAGCAAGTACCACATGACATACACAAAGTTAAGTGAATTATTGTAAACTTGTAAACATTCCTAAATAAAGAGAAATCACCAATACCAAGGTGTGAGTAAAAAAAAATTATATATATAAAAAAAATAAATGTATAAAAAATAAATACAAATTTAAAATAAGAGTAAAACCGTACGGACCTATCTCATCAACAATAAAATAAGAAATAGAATAACAATGGTCAGCGTCATCATCGTCACCACCACTACCAGAATTGTGACAAATGATCAGAAGAGAAGATAAAAGAACCATAAAACGCCAACCAAAACCCTCACACCACAGTAGTCATCATCTGCCTTCTGGCCAAAATGTATTAGGGCAATAGCTGTGGTAATTATGATAATAATTGATAACCCTATAAAATCAGTTGACAGAACACTTTCACTCAAGAAGGATAATATAATGTAAAGCTTGTAGTTGCAAATAAAGGATCAATATAATTTGGTTACTGTTACAGTTACAACACTAATACCTGGGGACCACACTCATCTGAGAGCTCATGTTTCATTTGCTCTGGCAGATATGTCAGGTCACCCTCACATTTAAACAGAGTTATACCCAGCCTGGATTTGGACTGGCCAATCACAAACATGTGCAACTATAACATGGGGTATAGGTTTGCTATACAGAGAAGCACAGTTGAGTAAACAACCAACTATCGAGAGGCATTTGGTTGGCACCCATTGATACTGTAAGCTATTGCTCCATGGAAATAAAAAATGAAAATTACATTCCAGTCTACAATAATAAGCATGTGCCTGGTGATTACAGGTGCCTGATGTTAAAGTGAACCAGTGTGATACTGTAAGGACTGCAGCATATTACAGCACTTTTAGCACTATAACAAGCCATTTTGAAACATGAATCTTGCATTGTTTGCTGTTTGATTACAGTAACTGTTTTTAAATTGACTTTTTGTACTTTTCAATTTGAACATACTGTATAGGCAAAACATTGTAAAAGACTTTAACCAATTGGTTAAGTGATGATCTTTTAACAATGAGCATAGTGATAGTAAAAGTTATTTTATTAGATAAGAAAATCATATCAAATTATATATGTACTTTATATGAACAGTGTCAGGGTTTAATGGCAGCATTTACCGGTCTGCCATGCTTCCCAGGTTTCCCATACACATATGAACTCATCCTGGACTTTGTCTTGTCATTACACACACCTGGTTTTTCATTCCCCAATTATCCACAGTGTATGTATCCCTCTGTCACACCCTGTCCTTGTTGGTTATTGTTGCTGTTCTGGTGAGTGTTTTTGCGTGCTTCATTCAAATTATAATAGTTGTAACCACCAACCTGCGTTTGTTTTCGGCCACCTCTACTTGCTGTGTGACAAAGAGAGTGGCTTTCAATGTGAAACATGTCTTTAGATATATTGTTTTTAATTAGTCCGATGTTTGTATTTAGTGTCCAATGTCAAAAATAATTAATATGATCTGTTGTGGTCTTTGTACAAAGATAAGTTAAATATTACAACATATTTGTTTGAATAGTACCAAAGCAACTAAAATAAATGCCTTAGGCCTTATCAGATAGTGGTAAAGGTGCTTTTATTGTCACATACGTGTAGCAAAATTTGATCTCTGAATTTAACCAATCCCTCAAGGGAGCAGTTTAACCAACCAAATACACTTTAAGGTATAGGATTAAACCTATAGTAACCACCTGCAGTATACATGTTTTTTTTAAATGCTTTATCATCTCTGGACTATGGTGAACATCAGTGGTGAATGCTTATTACAGTTGCTTTAAAAATGTTTTAAAAAGTTAATTTAACCACCTACCAAATATTCTCATAATGTTATAAAAGCCTTAGTAGTGCTAGTAATTGTGTCATTGTCACGTTTGCACGGAGGTAAGGACCCAAACGCGAGACATGTAGCCAACTTAAACAAGGTTTATTTCAAAAGATACAAAAGGCAGGACCACGGGTACAACGCAACACTGATGCATACATCAACAATAACCGACACAGTACTGGGGAAAACACTGGGGCTAAATACACAGGTAGACAAGACATGAAGACA
>JAODUH010005543.1:0-10071 GCA_027564835.1 Typhlichthys subterraneus | reverse complement strand
GTCCAACTATTGACAAATGTACTAAATGTAAGTCGCTTTGGATAAAAGCGTCTGCCAAATGCCGTAAATGTAAATGTGAATCTCTCTCCTCCTGGGTTTGTGTGTGTGCATTTGTTTGTGGGTGCCTTGCGGAAGGGAACATAAAAAAATAGCGACGAGTATCAACATTATTGCCCTTGAAGTATATTGAGACTTTATTTTTAAGTTTATTTTTCTATGGTAGCCTGAGATGTGTCAGTAAATAATAATTTTCATAAGATTTTAGACAATCTAAGATTTTGAAGATAACTTGCTTGACAAGCTGAATTTACCTAGCTATCATTATTACATGTCGGTTGAAAAACATTATTAATATATCTTAATTTTCTCATGTAATATTTTATTATTGGATATACTAAATCCTTTCAGAGTATTTGTATATTGTATAAACCTAAAACACTGCTGTCACAAGCTCGTAATCCTACATGTATGCTGTTAGCTGTTTATGCAGTTAATCCCTTTTGTCAGTGAACTTCCATTGTTCTATTTCAGAGCCAAGAAGACCAAGCCACTAAACCTTAAGATTCACGGCAGTGTGGGAAGCTGCGAAAACCTGCCCACGCAACGTTCGCCCCTACATACGGACCGCTCACTGCGCTCCTTTTTCTTCCCCTCCTTCATCCCCTCCACCCCTCCTATCCATGTTGAAACACCCTCTGCAAGTAAGTGCCTGTTACTTAACTTTTACATGAACAAGAATGTTTTAGGTAAACAATTACAATAGATGTAATACAATTAAATGTATATACATGAGTCTCACCTCACGGTCTAGGTGAGACATCAGTATCGAACAAGATAATATTCTACCAAATGGTCCTATTTGGTTTTGAAGATCAAATACCAATATTCTATATTGAGATAAAGTCAACAGATAACAGACTAACTCAACAGTTTATGCCAAGGAGTTACTCACCCTAACCCATACCTGCCAACATTTCGCTGTGAAAAAGAGGGAGATTTTCCGGGTTATCTGCAAATGGCCTACGGTACCCTAAAAGCCCCCACCCCATAACCTAAAATACAATAATGTGAAAGTAAAATTACTTTAATTAGTTTTAAAGAAGTAATTTCATGCTCCTTTTCACTTGTTGACACAGTTCCTTGACTTCTCAATGCAATGTAGTTGCAAGCTTAGGTGAAAATACCACATAGTTTATGTGGAATAGCACATCATACAACTCTTTAGATAACGGTCTGATTTCAGTGACTGTTGCTTTACATTTAACAAGTCACTGCCCACCCCGCCCAGACTTCCACGTAGCTGTGTTGACGTGAGGCTACGACTGTTTTACTGCTAGTACCGGTGCGGGCTCCTCAAACGCGGTTTAAACATAGTTTTATGGGTTTTATACCACATATGGTTTAATTTCAAGGTGTTATCTCAATATTGCGCATGAATTCCGCCTCGCCGTCCAGACTACAGTAAAGGATACAGGCTGCAGAATGTAGTTCATCGTTGTTTGTGTCAACAACACAGCAGCAGCTTGGTCACACAGCCCTGTGTAGGAACGGTGTTACGTTTTGATAACCAGCCATGTATCCACTAAGCACATTATTTCATGAATGAAGGTTAAATTATATCATAGCACAACATCGCAGCCATCCTTGCCCGCTAAACAGCCATGTACCCATAAGCACGTATTCGTTAATGAATGAAAGGTTACATAGCACGAAACCGAAGCCGTTCTTGCCGCTACAGGGCTATGATAGATAGATGGCTAGCTGCTATCAACGACACAAAGTGAGCTATTCGGTTAAACAAGAAATGTCAAAATTAAACAAAGATATATTATATTTTTGTTATTATCCCAGCAGGGGATACAATTTCGATATGACACGCGTCCATCAATGAGCAATGTTTAGGTTAAGTAAATCAACACAACATTATTTAAGCAGCCTATTTCTAATCCGTTTATGGTTTATGAACAATAGCCTATATTAATCTAATGTAGTTATTGATGTGCATATCACTCTTGATAATTATGCCTGTTCTGCAGACTCACCTTGTTTATGCTATGGTACAAATGTCTGACCTTTAATGTGACACTCCTGTCGCATGGCGTCACAATGGGAGATAATGGGGGATGACAGCGGTGTGCAATGTGGGTGCATTTTTGTCCAATATCCGCCAGGTGGCGTCTACAACTTGCGAGCAGTGCTTGTCCACAATACAGTACCGTTAAGTGGTTTGTAATGTCTGATCATTAGATCTTATGGATCTTTGAATCTAGTTCAGTATAAATACTTTTTTTATGACTGATTTGGTGCTTTAAATTAATACATCAAAGAACCGGATATGCAAATTATTATATTACGTGCCATCGTCACGTAAACAATTGACACTCGTCAATGTGTGGCCTATTAGTAGCCTAAGGCTGTCGCCACCTTAGTGGCACATTAGGTTAAGCATTGCACTTGTAAAAGTGACCCTGCATTCACACCGCCAACGTTTTCAACTCGCAAATCGCTCAGTCGCTGACGAGCTGTCGCCAAGCCCTCTATAGTGTCCAAACCGCCAGCTCGGCGGGCGTGTCTTCGTGATAGCGACAACAAGGAACTTGAGCGTTTCAAATTTGTCAACAGTGACATTATGCCAAATCAAACGCACAAATGCTGTGCATTCCCGCAAAAATAAACATTTTGGAGGTAAACATTTGTGTATAAATACCATACTTGTAACAAGCCGCAAAGACCGCAAACAAGCAGCCAGAGACACGTCATAAATAATGGGAAAACCGTAGACCGCAATAATTAGTGAAGGATTTTAAGATAGCTATCTAAAGGAGAGGCAGAGAACAGAGCCCTGCCATTGGCCGAACTCCGTCACCGGTGACTCACTGTAAATTTGCATAAAGTTGAAAAGTTCTTAACTCGGATCTGTCGCTGTCGCTGGGAGACTTTGTCGCTGAGCGAAGCTCCGCCCTCTGTCGCCGAGATACGCTTGCGTCCGTTGGAAATTAATGGGAACATACCTCTTTGCGAGCTGAACACGTCGGCGGTGTGAACACAGGGTGAGGGTTACGGTTCGAGTACTGTCCATTACTTCTTAATTAATGTTTTTGGCTCATGTCGATAATTATGTTATAGAAATTCAGAACAGTTTGCAAATTAACAAAAATAATTAAGGATAAACTTTTACTCTAAAGATATTGGGAGAATATGTTTTGCTTGAGCCTTACTCAATCTGGTAATTATTCTTATTTTACACTGAAAAAAATAATTTTAAGTAAGTAAAAAAGCATTGTTTCTAGGATATTAGTCTTATTTTTGGTCTAAAAAGAAAAAGTACATTTTCAATTTTTATTTTGCATTAGACAATATATATATAATTATAATTTTAAGAGAATATATCTAAGTTTTTCTTAACAAGAAATTCCAGCTAATATTGAACTAGAATTAACTAGTAACAAGCTACAAAGATGGATTGCATAATATCCCATCAGAGGATCTAAGCTGTTTTCCTTATTTCAAGAGTAAGTCTGCTTACCCAAGATCTCACTTTAAGAATCCTCTGAAATTATGCAAATATGTTAAGTAATCTATTTGTATTTATTGTCATATGCTGTCCATAGACTACCACATTGTACAGAAGCATAGCGTAATCACCACAGGCCCAGGTGCAAAACAAATGTTAAGGGCCCTATGATATGTCATTATACCTGTTACCACATATAAAATTAAATAGGTAATGGCCTAGCTAATAAAGTGCATACAATTCAATTTTATTTTTTTATAGTGAGAGAATAGCATGATAAGTAAGTGCAAGATTTAAGAGCATGAGAAGTTAACAAGGGATTCAAAGATGACACAGATAGGAGAGAGTGCTAAGAGGTGGCGAGGTCACTGGTCAAAGTACCAAGGTGGATGTGTCTTGAGTCTCTTACGGAAGATGGATAGTGTTTCCGCAGTTGTGACTGTTGCTAGTTAGCCTAATAGATAACAACTATTAAGCTAACTAGCAAACATCTAAGCAAAATTGATCAAAAGCAAAATTACATATGGTAATAAGATGTTATTGGGACAACATACCTGTACATGTTGACATCTTAAGAAATAGCTGCTATAGCGTGGCTTATCCAAACATTTAGTAAATTTGACTCTATATGGTCTCTGTAAATTCCCTTTCAAATGCCAGAAACAAAAGTCTATATTTAGTCTTCCTGTATTTAATTATGTTGACTGTTGAACCAGGTGATTCATAGAACAGCTTGTAACAGATGTGATTAAACACGAAAATATCAGAACTCTTCCATTTGAACTAGTGTGGCCGGAGTAACTGCGTATAGCATTAGCTGCTGGCATTGGTTAGCTTAGTAGCAGCGCCAGCGCCATTCATAGAACTGGAGTTCGAGTAACTATAGAAACAACAATGCTTTGAATAAATAAATCCTAGAATGCATTGCATTACCTTAACGAGGTAGGTATTGAAACTATTTAATATAGTATAATAGTAAGCAATAATTCTATATATGGTAATAATTACACTCATATATTATTAATACTTATGTATTTGTAAAATAAAATATAATTTTGGTAATACCATAAGTGGGCTCATATTTCATATTAGTTGGTCGCGATGAAGCGATCTGTAATTATTGAAAGAATCTATGTTTTTGTGAGCTACGGTGGTCTGTAATATGTCGTTCTAGGCTAGGATCATCGAACGCCCAAACATCCAGGGCCTTGGTGCAGCTGCACCGTCGAGCAATAGGCCACTGATGTAGACATATGCTGTGTCTTAAATCTCGCACTTGTGTACTTATACTTAATATTTTGAGTACATAGTGTGCATAAACTGACAAGTACGCCAAAATGAAGTGCACTCAATGTAGCCGTTGGCGTACTCAAAACGGTCCAAAAATTGAGTTTGGAACGATGCACACTTCGTGCACTCAACTGCCACTTTCTGGGCTAGCAGCAGAAGGGGAGTTTTGAAAAGGTCAGCAGTGGGATTTTCAGCTCTGAACACCGCCTCACACAAACGTAAGTTTTACATGTTTATAGTGTTATAAATTCCCAAATAACTTCGATATAGTGGTAAAATTCTAGCCGTCCGTATTATTGGGTCAATTTTCCAGTCTGTAATGATTTGGTCAAATTGACAATTACGTGGATGTTAGCTAGCTAACAGCGGCATATTATTGCCAGGCATAGGCGTTTCATGCAGCAGCTAGCGTTTATACAAGTGTATTAGCGGTGTATATTCATGGACAGCGTACATCAGCAGCAATAGTTTTCTGTTGATCTTTCTGATCGGATGTGTATGTTATGTTATTTAAATGATGTCTTGAAAAAATCATGTACCGGTACAGAGAGGAACAGTTATTAAGATAAATTAGAGAGAAGACATGCTGTTACCGGGCTTACAGTCAGAACATTTTACAAAATAAAAAATACACTGATTTCAGTGATTTGTTCTGTATTTTATCCTTGCCAATGCTGCCAACAACCCATTTGAAGACTGCTGTCCCCAGCAAAAGATGTAAAGCCTGCATCTCGGTGAGGCAAATCATATTTTGAAGCTGGATGACCTGGGACAGGAGAGCATGGACCTTTGTGCTGGTCTTATGGACTGTCCTATGATACGAGGCACCTGCAGGACATTTAGCTGAAAATACAACCTGGGGTTTGAGGCTGGAGAAATAAACAGGACATACTGTACATTTTAATTAAGATTCAATCAATAAATCAACACACGGTACCGGCCGGTAGCCTTTTATCAGCAAGTGGGAGGAGCACTTTCTACTAAGTAATTTCCAAATCCCATCCAATAAATGTATGTGCGTTTGTTTTGAAGAAGTAAGCTAAAAATAAGCCTGCAGATATTTTTTTTAGGGGGTGAGAATCCAATGTTTCGTTCGTCATGTCCGGTAAGTGCACAACTTGAGTGTTCGATTTAAAACAATACTACCCTCTCCAAATGTACGCACTACGCAGGTAAGTACATAGTGCGCATAGTGCACTTAGTCTTCTTAGTGTACTTCGTGAAGTACACGATTTGAGACACAGCTATAGTCTACGACCTGGAATTGATTTAACTGTAAATTTGATTCTTCACTATCACCTAATTAATAATAGTATCATATGGATTATAGCCTAATTCAGTTATTAGCATTCTTAATTTCTTATTTTAAGCATTATTTGTTTAATATTCAGTGTATTTCACTTACTTAGTGTGCTGTAGCATTTCTGATCTCAAGTAAATTAATCTAAAACAGCATTTTATACTTATTTCAAACCTTTGAACACTTATGAAAACCTACTTGTATCAAGACTGGAACCAACTTATTTTAAGAATTCTTGTCAAGTTAAATTATCTTTCTGCATGGACAGATAATTTCACTAATATTAAGTATTTTTCAGATCGAACTCAGTGTTTATTTATTAAATATAAACCAGTCGATTTTGCAGTGTATTAGCCTACTGTTTACAGTAACCTATTCCGTGTAGGCTAGTATTCAAATAACAAAGTACTCGAGACCGGTCTTTTTTAAGGTCTCGGTCTCATCTCGGACTCGACCGCATTTTTACTGTAGGCCTTGCCTCGTACCAAGAGGTCTCGGGATTTTACTTGGAGACCGGTCAAGACTACAACTGCGGGAATATAATTATTGCCACCCGGTCCATGTCTAATAATAATTATTGTGATTAGAAATAAATCCTCCCTTAAATTTCTAATGTTTTACTTTACTTTTTTGTACCAAGGACAGGCTGGCTGGCTGCAGCTGCAGCGCATCGCGCTGTCTCTGTGTTTGTCAGACTGGGCCAAACTAATACTCAATGTTGAGGAAAGATACGAGCGGCCCCTCCCATCTTGAACTGATCCTTGAAAATCTGAGATCTTATTAGCGGAAGAGCGTTTTAGCAATATCGAATAGAATGCTAAGTGATGTACGAGATATTTTAGTTTCTTATTTAGTGTCTGCAATATGACAGGGATGTCATATTGCAGACTGACCTTCTAAATCTAAACGCTCAGCAAAGCCTTGCAGGGATGAGGAAATATTGATACCCACGGACATGATGGCACTTGAACCACTCTCACAAGATAATCTCCTACTAATCGCCCACTAATCCAAAATGTTAATTTTTCCTTTAAAAAATAACTTTATACAAAATCTGAATGAAAATTATACATAAAAGCTACTATGTCATGATCCACTGTATGGCCCTCTCGCAGATCCTGTAGAGCGAGAGACGTACAGTCGTCTGCATCCCACATACAGTTACAATAATTAGAACTCTGGCGCCTCTACTGGCCTTCTCAAGTACTCATGACGTGTAACGACGTCAAAGGCACCACTTTAAATGTCAGACACCTGTAGCCTGCAGTTACTGTATCAAAAAATAGATTTACAGATTTGGTCATCTGCAAATGTTGAACATTAAACTTTTACTTACGGTTTGTGTACTGGCGATCAACATCAGTTTCTTGCCTTGCATATTTCACTGATACTACATAGCTGGATATACCTCAAATTCATAGCTAATAATAAAATAGACTACGTACATTTACAAAATTACATTGAGGGGCGGCCTCAGCGGGCCCTCTACACTGGATGGCGGCTCAGGGGTGCTGGGCGGCGGTGGATGTTTCTGTCCACACTGTTTCTGGCGCTGGGTTGCAGGGCAGGGCTGGCAGTCGTGTTACAAATATGCCGGCCAGCAGCCCCCGAACCCTGAGACACGTAGTCACAAAGCAAACGGGATCTAAAAATAATTTAATTCTCGCCGTTGACTACCATACATATTTTTTCCAAATAAAGGTCCCATAACGTGTAAGCGACTTTGGCTCTCTATAGCATTAACTGGGGTGGATCTTAAGGATTTATGGCACTATAGCCAGCCCGGCTAAAATGTTACTAGCCCTGTTTGGAACTCTATTTACAAAGTAACACTCAGTAGTAAGATCTACAAACATTTTCCATATTGCTTGTATTTTCCCAGTATTCATGTTATGTCTCTGCAGAATAGCCTTACATAACTCTTAGAATAACAGAACATTTTATATGAATATTCAAAGTGTAGGCTAAATTGGCAGTGTAGGCTATTAGGCACACACACAAAATATACCCTATAGCCTATACAGGACTTGAATTGAATAGCCCTGGTGTAGACTATTAATTAAACATAGCTGGAATGCACCAAACATTATTGGAACTCACTTCACATAGTGAAAGATTCACCATCGCCTACAGTAGTCTATAGAATATCACTGTTTCATAGCCCACAACCAGTAGGCCTATTGTAATGCAGAGCACTGATCTAATAGAGGGAGACCTATACCAGCTTTAGCTGTACTAGAGGAAACTAGAGAAGATTAGGCTACATTTTAGATCTTAAGAAGTGCTTTGCAAAACACTTCTTAAATATTTATACAAAATAAATAACTCGCCAGATATCCACTATTTCCATATTGCCGGCCGGCTGCTGTTTAACCATGTTATGAACATTTTCGGTGCGATGAAGGCAGCATTGTAATGTGCACCTCATTCCTTGGTTTACCTCGCCGGTGGCGGTTTGTTTTCGACCGGCGGTCTTCTGCCCGTGTTCACTTCCCAGCGCCCCACACCCACACAAGCGGTTTTCTGCATCCAGCAGTGTGGGGTGTGTTATTGTTTCACCTGTTAACGGTTTGCTTTTCCTGACGAGAGTATAGCGCCTGTGTTTGTGTTGTAAGTTCTGTTGTTTCGTGTTTTCCCCTCAGCAGTGGGGGCCCCTTTAATTGTCACCACCTTTCACCCCACCAGCGACGTCTCTGACTATGACCATAACAGTGGTGGCACCATTAAAAAAAATTAACAAAACCTACCGGTAAATATATAGCCTACTGTAATAGCCTGTGATCAGTTGGCCAATAGCCTACATGTTTTATTGAAGTGATACAAAATACAAAAGAAGTGAGGTTTGAAGAAAAAATAATATGATATAATGATATGATGGAGACAGAGCAGTCAAATCTCTGGTAAAGCCAAACACACATGACAGTAGCATTTAATTTTTTTATCAGATATTCAGTTGTTCCCAACTTGAGTAGACCAATGCTTGTTTGATGGACTGGCAGAAAAGCTTTATTTTATATTTTGCATAAATGTAGCTATATCATTTTGAGACTTTATTTAATTTAATTGTGTAATAACCTATTTCAAACTACATGTAGATTAGGCTGCCTTATTAGTTTGTGGGGACTGCAGCAACTTGCAGCCCATTAGTTTGTTAAACGTATCATAGCCTAAATAGTAGGGGTGTAACGGTTCACCAAATCCACGGTTCGGTTCCTATCGCATATTTATTTTTTCTCTTGACGATTGGTTAAAACTGATAATTTTTCTGGCCTTCATTGTGTAAGCTCTATAGAGACAGAGCACAACTGAAAACGCTTTGAAAACCATGCCCACCGGTGGGGGGAGCTAAGCTAACGTCATTTCTGACTGTAGTGCATTCTACTGTACAATGTATGTAACTTATGGAAGGTATATCCCATTAGAAACAATATTTCCTTGTCTTTAAAACAAAAAAAATACATAGCCTACTATAATGCAACTATTTGTCAACATTTTGATGTTTTTGTTGATGTATAAATGTTGACGAAATTACCTTAAATGGATGCTGTATTTATCTACTGGAAACAGAAATATATAAGTTTTATGCTTTCATTCCCAGCTCCTAGCAGGTTGCCCACATTTTCTACAGAATCGTCTCAAGCAACACGCATAATGATTAATATCAGAGTTCACGCCACGGCGCGTGGGCCCGCCCAGTGTTGCTCGCAACCCTAGTTATAATTAGGGGTCCAAGCACCGAAGGTGCAGGAGCCCTATTGCTTTTGTTTTCATTATTATTAGGGGTCCAAGCACCGAAGGTGCTGGATCCCTATTGTGATTGTTCTGATTATTATTAGGGGTCCAAGCACCGAAGGTGCTGGATCCCTATTGTAATTGTTCTGATTATTATTATTAGGGGTCCAAGCACCGAAGGTGCAGGAGCCCTATTGCTTTTGTTCTCATTATTATTATTATTAGGGGTCCAAGC
>JAODUH010005542.1:0-10072 GCA_027564835.1 Typhlichthys subterraneus | reverse complement strand
TAACTGTAAAGCACGTTGAGTTGCACATTGTGTATGAAAGGTGCTATACAAATAAAGTTTATTATTATTATTATTAAATATGGCTATAATGGCACACTAGATAGTAGGAAGTATGGTGAACTAGTAAGGATATAAGGAGCGGTGCTAAAAACAGCGCAACAATAGCCAGAAAGAAGGGGTTACAAGCCGCGTTAATGGGCGAGAGTTGGAACCCAGGAAGAGAGAAAAAAAAGTACGGAGAACACAAGGGGTGAGGGCGAGGGAGAGCACAAAGAGAGAGGACATAGACGGCAAAGCAGAATTGTATCTGTCGCTACTTAACCCTTTCCACCCACCCACGCTTGCGTTTCCTCTAACTGCAGGAGAGATCAGTATGGCAGCCAATAGCGCCACCCTCTACAGTTTGGCCTGCCCTCAGCTGCACCGCCCCCCCACTGCTTTCTCCATCCCCAGAGCTAAAGGCAACACATCCTTCTCAGCCCCTGATACCGTTCCCAGCTCTGCCACTAGGGCCAGTATTACCGATAGCTTACCCACAGGCAGAAGCGCGAGCTAGTGTAATGAAAGGTCATGTTTTCTCCAGCCTGTCACAACAACCAGTTCCCTGATAGTGAGTCACACAAGAGGCAGATACCCGGCTGTACTCAGGAAGTACCGTCCATGGACACATGCAGACATGTGTAGATCATGTGAAGGCTTACCCGCTGTTATGGAATGTGGGACAGAGGGGAAAACTATAGGTAGAACGATTGTTCAAAAGTTTCAACTCCCTAGAAGTTGAAGTAGTATTAAAGCACCTGGTGGGGAGGGACAGGTAAAATAGCCTTCATCAGAGATTTAAAGGCACCTATTCAAATGTATGTGAGAACTCACCTTATTTGCTATGAGGGAGAAACTTTGGCTAAACTGAAGACATATGCTATACATGCTTATAAGCTATTTGCAGAAAAGATAAGAACAAGCAAGAGCAGACAGCTGCATACGTAATTGATGCATTAACACCTGAAATTATTTTCCAGGGTCAGCGAGCCAAGCAGGGGTATTCTGGTGGGAGGAGTGCAGCCAGCAGAAACCAAACAGATCATTGGGGAGGAAAACCAACGGGAGGAAACACGTGAATGTTTTAATTGTGGGAAGAATGGTCACAGAGCTAGATTCTGTAAATCATGAAAAAGGCCTGGACCTTTTCAAGGTCAGCAAAATAGACAGCGGGGAGGGCCAGGGCAGATAGGAGCACACACAGAACACAGAGCAGGAACGGGAGGAATTGTTATGTGACCTCCCTCACATAACAAAAAACTCATGACTAAAGGATAGTCAAATACTCAAATTGGACATGCAAAAACAAGGGAGCAGCTTACTTACTGATTTAGACAGACGATAAGATGGAATTGGCGTCTGTAGAAATACTGCTTTTTAGAGCAAGATTTGTGGTACGGTGTTTGCCCAGTGAATTTGCTGGGACGTGATTTAATGTGCCCACTAGGGGTCTGTGTCTCTCCCTCAGCTGGTGTTATGCAGGAACCAGTTGGAGAGATGCACGGACCAATGGGATTGGCTATCCTCAACCACGGGCAGCCAAACTATTGGTGGAGCTTGGACCCAACTACCAAGGGTCGAGGTTTTAAGGTTAAAACAGTATTGGTAGAACAGGCTTAAAGTAAAGATCAGAGCAAAACACATTTTAAATAGCATTAGTTGTTAGTTATTATTATTATTATTATTATTATAGAAGCTACCAGAAGCAGTATACACTAAAACAGGAAGCTCTTGATGGGATATCAGAAACATTTGATTAATTGGTTAAGGGGGTGTAATTGTTCCAGGAGATTATGCATTCTGTGATACTCTTATGAGACACATGATAAAACGGCCAACCATACATTCTCCCACATCGACTATTTTCTTTTAGATAACAGATTGCTTCCGTCTGTCCACTCCTGTTCATATAATTCCATTGTGATCTCAGATCATGCTCCAGTTGTGTTGAAGTTGCACATTAAGGAATGTGAGAACTCACATCCTCCTTGGCGTCTTAACACTCGTTTACTCTCGAATGAAGATTGTGTTGTCTTTATATCACAGCAAATTGACTTCTTCATAGACACTAAACAAGACACCCAGAGGTTTCGGCATCTCTACTCTGGGAAAGCATAAAAGCGTATATTAGAGGGGAAATCATTTCATATACAGTGGTCATGAAAAAAGGCTCAAGAGAGAGACTAGCCGAACTCTCTTTAAAAAGTTAAGACATCAGTTAAGACAGGCTTCAGCTTCTCACCAAATCACACAAATTCAGACCCCATTGGGAGTAACAACCGATCCCAAAGAAATAAATGCGTAGTTTAAAGAGTTCTATTCCTCACTCATTCCTCACACATCTGAGCGAGTTACCGATCCCTCAGAGATCAGTATATTTTTTGATGCATTAAACATGCCAGTCTTGGCACCTGATTGTGTAGCTAGGTTGGAGGAGCCAATTACTGTACTGGAGCTCAGACAAGCGGCTTTCTCAATGCAATCAGGAAAATGTCCATGACCGGATATATTTCCAGTAGAATTTTACAAACTAATATTTGACAAATTGGCGCCTATTCTGCTGTATATGTTAAATTAATAATTTCACTCCTTTTGCTTACCTCCTACACTTACTCAGGCTTCAATCTCAGTGATTTTGAAAATAATAAGGACCCTCTGTCCTGTGCAAGCTACCGGGCTATTAGTTTTCTTTGTGTTGATGTGAAGCTCTTGGCTAAGCTCTTGGTGATGTGTCTGGAGACTGTCCTACCTTCCATTATTTTTCCAGACCAAACAGGGTTTAAGCGTGATAGGCACACTTTCTACAGTCTTAGATGTGTATTTAAAGTGGTTTAACAACCCCTCCACCTCAGCTACTTCAGAAGCACTCATCTCTCTAGATGCAGAAAATAATTTGACCGTGTTGAGTGGGACTATCTTTTTAATACATTAGAAAAGCTTGGTTTTGGAAAAAATCTTGTATCTTGGGTAAAATTCTTGTATCTTGTCAGGTATCAGGTTATAAACTTTATTTGGATAAAAGTGAGTTATTACCGTTAAATATGGCTGCCCGTAATTATCCTCTGCATAATCTCCCATTTAAGATCGCCCAAAATACATTTACATACCTGGGAATACAAATCGCAGATTCATTTTATGATCTATTTAAATTAAAATGTTCTCTATTGTTTTGAATAAGCGGGGATTTTGAGCGTTGGCCATTGTTACCTTTATCTCTTGCAGCACGAGTTAAGTCTGTGAAGATGAATATACTCCCATATACTCTAATCTGTTTTAATGTCTGCCGCTGTTTCTGCCTGTCTTTTTTTCCGCAGAATTTACGCATTAATATCATAGTTTATTTAGAATAAGAAAGTCCCCAGGCTTGGTAGGGCATTACTGCAGAGGCCGAGGTCTCTCGGGGGGTTGGCTCTGCCAATCTTTAGGTTCTGCTACTGGGCTGCTAACCTCAGAGTGCTACAGTATTGAATCTGTTTTGAAAAATCACCCTCCCCTCCCACATGGATACGCATTGAGGCTTCCTCCTGTAAACCGGCCTCATTAACAGCCCTCGCTCACGCACCCACCAAGTTTCCTCTAGCACACTATTCCAAAAATATTTTAGTTAAGACAACTCTGCGTATTTGGAAGCAATTCAGGCGTCATTTTGGTCTACAGGCATCATCCCACTTGACCCCGATTGCATCTAACCCTGTTTTTTGTCCTATAATAGACGAGGCATTTTCTTCATGGTATAAACACACTTAAAGACATTAGCTCAGTGTTTCCCAGTCTCCCAGATACTACAGATATTGATCCCTTCCTGACTTTTCTATTCAATTATTTTATTCTATTTTTACTTGCTGTATTTCTCATTTGTACTGTATATCTCTTGTTGTTGGATGTTCTACATTTTGGAATGTCACGTTCTTGTTTCTTGAACCTTTTCTATTGCACTTGAATATGTGATACTATTACTTGAAATTGGTCTACATGTGCAGAAAGTGATGTGCTCTGTCTGAAAAAATAAATAAAAAGATATGTGAAATAAATAAAAATAATTAAAAAAAAGAAGCTGCAAGCTATGTTTTAATGTGTTTTTTACTATTACTTTTATTCACTTGTTTTTAATAAATTCATGTTTTTATTATAAGTAGCAGACTATCCATGATTGTGGTTGCATACAAATACAGGTCCCTATAGTACTAAATAATTAGATACTTCAGGTTTTTGACAGATTTTGATGTTGATCAAATTATGAAATAATGTTATTAATTTATTAATAACCCAGAACCATTAATCGGTGACTAAGTGACCAGATATTAGGCCTAAATCCAAATAATAGCTAGTGGTGCCTCGTCTTGGTCTGGCTGACCAGTTATTTGTTTAATTTACTATGCATAACGTGTAGTGAATGATCACGTCGCCCTTGCCCACACTAGACTGGTTAAGCATTTATAGACCAACTGCAATCTAACTTGCAACATGCGTGACAATGACATCTGTGACGACGCCTGAGACATCTAACCAGCTCATTAGGAGTAATGGATGACACTTGTGTGTGTAGCTGTTCTTTATAGGTGTAGGTGCTTGAACAGTCATTGGAGAGCTCTGCTACTACTATTTTTTTAAATTTTTTATTTGGTTTGCTTTTGGAATACCAGTATTAGTAGTACACCCATCCATGCACTTAATACATTACTGATTAACTGATCTTTTAGTTAGTTAAAATAAATATATTTTATTTAACATAATCAAGTGTGGACTCATCCTTTTTGTCAGCCCTGTGAGCCAGGTTGTGACATCCCAATATAGAACACATTAATTATCCAAGACAGAAGAATGAAGGAAAACAATTAACCTATCCTACTATCAAAATAGCTGAACTTGTCTTGCACATCTTAATCAGATGATTTTCTCAGTCGAGTTTGACCATAGGCCTACTCTTTCCAGAATTTAGAAACATGGTTGCCACAAATACAATAAATAATCAAACCATTTTAGTTGATGATTGAATGGCCATACAACAAACACATTCCAATGGATTAAAAGGCTGTCAAGATCTGTCAAAAGCAAGTTAATCTTATGACCAAACCATTTGCTCTGTACATGAAGCGCCATCAACTGATCATTATGTGTCAATAACAGTGTCGCTGTCTAAAGACTAGGCAGCCTGCTGACCCCCCTAGTCACGCCAATAGTAGGTAATACAGCCATGGTGCTTATACTGTTAAGACATGTGGGTCCCTTGCTGATGACTTACCATTCTGCAGGGTCTGTGCTCGGGACTCTCTCTCTGTATAGTATCCTTCTCCAAAGCTGGGGTTTTTCACCCCTCCTGTAGAGACAAAAGGATTAGAGATAACTGAATGTTGTCTGGCTGAAACATAACAGTAAGTA
The DNA here is from genome assembly GCA_027564835.1 of Typhlichthys subterraneus. Classification (NCBI taxonomy): domain Eukaryota; kingdom Metazoa; phylum Chordata; class Actinopteri; order Percopsiformes; family Amblyopsidae; genus Typhlichthys; species Typhlichthys subterraneus. Next base: position 4,654 of record JAODUH010005542.1, on the reverse strand, counting down.
AAGGGTGTAAAAATACAACACCATATGACCACTTATCCTTTCGTTTACGCCATTGTGACGAACACAATTGGTGTAGACTGCGGATTTCTCAGTTTTCCAGAAAAGAATATGAGGTCCATAGGAAATTAAAGTTGGTTGGGTTAATTTTCAGTATTGCTATGCTAAAATAACCACTTGTGTTTTCACACATCTGAAAAACCGCTTCACAATTGTTTCAAGTCTTTTCAAAAAATTTCTCACTTTTCAAAAAGCAAAAAGCAGCAATGAGATCTCCAGGCCACCGAAACGCAACCCCTCCCCACCACGACTATGCCTCGATATCCTGTCCATGAGTATCACAAACAGGATTGGTGACAAAGCACAGCCATGGCGGAGACCAACCCCCACCTGAAACGAGTCTGACTTACTGCCAATAATCCATATACAGCTTTCGCTTTGGGCATACAGAGATTGGCTTTCCCTTAAAAAGGACACCCTCACCCCACACTCCCGCAGCACCTCCCGGGGAACCCGGTCATATGCCTTCTCCAAAATTACAAAACACATGTAGAGCGGAAGGGCATACTCCCAGGCCTCGTCCAGGATCCTTGCAAGAGTAAACAGCTGGTCCATTGTTCCACGACCAGGACGGAATCTGCATTGTTTTTCTTCAATCTGTAGTTCGACAATCGGCCGAACCCTCCTCTCCAGCAACTTGGAGTAGACTTTACCAGAAAGGCTGAGTAGTGTGATACCCCTGTAATTGTCACACACGATCTAGTCCCTCTTTTTGAAAAGGGAAACAACCACCTTAGTCTGCCACTCCTTTGGCACTGGCCCTGATCTCCACCCAATGTTGAAGAGGCGTGTCATCCAAGACATCCCCTCCACATCCAGCTTTTAGCATTTCTGGATGGATCTCATTAACCCCCGGGGCTTTGCCACTTTGGAGTTGTTTGACTACCTCAGTGACCTTCCCCAGGTAAATTGACAATGATCCCTCATCAGCCTCTAGCTCTGTCTCTATCACAGAGAGCGTGTCAGTCGGATTCAGGAGTTCCTCAAAGTGTTCCTTCCACCGCCCAATTACCTCCTCAGTTGAGGTCAACAGTGTCCCATACTTGCTGTACACAGCTTGGAATGTTCCCCGAAACCGAGACCGAAAGTCTTTTTCCATGGCTTCCCTGTCCCTGACCTTCGCTACCACCTGTTTGACAGCGCACCCGACCCCTATGGTTCCTCCCACGAGTGGTGGGCCTATAGGATGAAGAGGAGGATGGTGCCACGTTATTTCTTCAGGCTGTGCCCGGCTGGGCTCCGTGGCAGACCCAGCCACCAGGCGCTCGCCAACAAGCCCTCCCGCTGGGCCTGGCTCCAGACGGGGGCCCCGGGCTTCCTCAGGGCAGGGTAACCTCTCAAGTGCTCTTTCATAAGGATCTTCTGAACCATTATTTGTCTGGCCCCTCCCCTGACACCACTTTGCCTTGGGAGACCCTACCAGGAGCACAAGGCTCCAGACAACACAGCTCTCAGGATCATAGGGACACACAAACCTCTCCACCACGATAAAGTGATGATTCCCGGAGAGGACGTAGTTAATCCTGTCTATATTTATGTCTGATATTCATGGACAGGATATCGAGGCGTAGTCGTGGTGGAGAGGGGTTGCGGTTCGGTAGCCTAAGGATCTCATCGCTGCTTTTTGCAGATGATGTGGTCCTGATGGTCCGTGACCTCCAGCACTCACTGGATCAGTTTGCAGCCGAGTGTGAAGCGGATGGGATGAGGATTAGCACCGCTAAATCTGAGGCCATGGTTCTCAGTCGGAAACCGATGGAGTGCCTAACTCCAGTTGGGGAATGAGTCCTTACCCCAAGTGAAGGAGTTCAAGTACCTTAAGGTCTTGTTCACGAGTGAGGGGACTATGGAGTGAAAGATTGGCCAGAGAATTGGAGCAGTGGGAGCGGTATTGCAATCGCTTTCCACTAGGAGGGATGTTGGAACAAATGTTTGGGAAATGAAAAACATGAATTGTGTCTGTCCTGATGTCAATAATGGGTATGTATGGTTGCTCTGTGCGGATGTTGCGGCATTTTCTGCATTAGGTCGCTGTGCGAGCGTGCCATTGCTGCAGCTGTAGAGAAAAAAAAGAGATCAATCGCCATTCCCCCTACCAGTTGTCACAGCTCCACCTTGGGGATGACCCAGATGTGCCTGTGGGCATGCTGACTATTGAACTGTATTGATCTTGAAGGGATTAATATTGGTCTCATTTTAATGAGACCAAAATGGGGAATTTTAGATATTCAACTATGCTATGTGTGCGAGTGATGTATTGTATGCTATGTTGCAGTCGTTAGTGTGTCTAGAGCTGTGACATGCCATTCCACAACAATGCCGTACCACCCAGGAGTAGACTGGCCCCCACCGTGTGCTTCAGAAACCACATCAGCAGAAGACAATGTCAAGAATTCACACACACCACGCCTATGTACTATAAAAGCCCTGAGTCCAAGCAAGTCAGGCAGTCAGACTTCATGAACTACTGATATTTTATATTATCCGTCAGGGAATAGAACGGACCCAGAGCTCTGACTTGTATCTTTGATCTACTATTTAATCTGATTGGACACATTGTTTCCTCCTACTTCAACTCCTACTTAAACTCCATCAAAGAACACGCAGGAACTTACATTAGGAGAACCACCCAGATTCCGACAATACTCACCTCTAACTCTCCTTGTACCGCATGCTGTGTCACTAATCCTTTTAGAACAGAAGACATCGCATCTCTCCACGGCACAATGGTTGAGATATAATGCTACATTGTTGAGCATGCACAACATTACTATCAAACGATGTACTGTTCTAAACCGAGCTACTCTTCTTCCCACAGAAGTGTATGGTGAACCTTATGATTGTATAGCTGCACTGGCATGTACTCTGCGACCTGATTTACAAAAGGTTCCATTGTCTAACCCTTATATGGTGCTGTTTGTTGATGGATCTGCTTCCAGTAACCCTACTACTGGCCTCAACCAAGTTGGTTTTGCAGATTGCTCTGCCCAAGAAACTCTGCAAGCAAAGCAAGCCTTTAGGTTCCTCCTTCGATTTCCATTCATGCAATGTTCAGTATCCAACTGATTTGCCTGGTTCTGTTGCTGCTGTGGAAACATTTGCTTCTCCACAGGAGAAAGCTTAGTGGAAAACATCTGGTTGTTCGTCCACGGACCGTATTTGGTGCAGTGCGGATGGTAAACCCTGTTTGGCCAAACATTTCTTTCCTCATTATGCGAAACTGATAGATCATTTGTCTAAGGGGGTTATGTTTGATATGCTATCACAGCATTGGTTTACAATAGGTCTCACAGCATATGCACATAGGTTCTGCCAGAGATGCCTGATATGTGCTACATATAATGCGGGTAGAGCTTTGAATGTATCACAAGCAGCACACCCACCGCCGTCTCAACCATTTGATCATGTTATGATAGACTTTATTTAGCTAACACCATTAGAAGCGAAGATATATTGTCTAGTGTTGGTTGATCTATGGTCTCGTTGGGTTGAAGCAATTCCAGCTAAGCACGCTTCAAGTATTGTAGTCACAAAGGCATTGCTGAACAGACCACTACCATCTACAGCTTTTTGTGAAGAAAATATGTTGCAATATTGTAAGACATTGTCTTCTTTGCTTACTCAGATCTCACAACAGGTGAAGCCCTCTTTGCCAACCCCAGCGATGCAGTGTCTGCATGAGCTCCAGCCAGGTGATTGGGTTACAGTGAAAGAGCTCCATCGTAAACATTGGCGATCAAAGAGGTGGAACGGACCATTCCAGGTATTGCTTATGACGTACACAACTGTCAAGATTGCAGAATGAGCCACATGGATTTATGCCAGTCACTGCAAGAAGGTGCCAGAACCTCCAGATCCGGTTGTACAAGTGAATGCTAATGTGACACCTGTTTAAACACACACAGTCCAACACAATTGACTCACCACAGTATTGGAACCTGAGCCTAGGCTTCCTAGAACTGCAACAGGAGTATTACACAGTAGTATAGTACATAATTGTGCAGTGAAAACACTTACACGAGTCACCTTGAGTGACCATTATGTGCGACGAGATCAATTACATAAACATGAACTCTGTTCCTCGACAGTCCTCCCGTGGACTAGGAACCAGAAGAATGGTGACAAGAGCTTCAATGGCTACTGTAACTATATGTATTTTATGGTGGATCTCAGCATAAAAAATATTGGCCATACAGACTCTAGGACAGTGGTTCTCAACCTTTTTTAGGTCAGCGCCCCCCTATCAATTATCCAGGTCCCTTACCGTCCCCCGCCCCCCCCCAAAAAAAAAAAGTAGTCCCTTAATATTATTGATTATTATTCACCCAAACACATGTGAATCGGTTGGAGAAGGTACAAAGCCATAACTCCATAACCAAGATATTCAATTGAACCATTTTTCAAAAAAGACAAAATTATAATATTAAAAAAAAACACAAAAGTATGATGTATATGTAGGCCTATACATAATGTAGCGTTATCGGGTCACGTACAAGTAATTATTATTATTAATATTATCAGGGCACCACCCACTCAATTAATGTTTTTAATCACTCAGTAATTTTACCAAGTGGGCCGCAGTGAGTGAGATCTGCGG
>JAODUH010005541.1:0-10074 GCA_027564835.1 Typhlichthys subterraneus | reverse complement strand
GACCCAGGACCAGGTGGAGAGATTATATCTCCACACTGGCCTGGGAACGTCTCGGGATCCCCCAGTCAGAGCTTTCTATGTGGCTCGGGAAAGGGAGGTTTGGGGTCCCCTGCTGGAGCTGCTGCCCCCGCGACCCGACTACGGATAAGCGGATGGATGGATGGATGGGTGGATAACATGCAGGGCAACCATATTTGTTATGTCTGTGTGTAGGTCGCCACAGAGACGGGTTGCTGAGTTATGCGACACCTCATATCACGTATGTAGGCATTTGGAATTCCTAACTCCTCTTAACCTCTCTCGCTCTCTCTCTTTCTCTATCTCTCCTCTAATTACTTCTTCCTGCTCCCTGCAGGAGTGTTAGACTTGAGCAGTGTCTCCCTCCTCCAGTAAATGATTACAACCGCAGCCTGCCGCCCACAGGGGTCAGCTATTAGACGGTAATTCACCTCATCAAGGCTTCATTAGCAGGGCGGAATACAGCATGTCAGGACTCCAAACCAAACACAGGTCTCCATAATGTTAGTTATACTGTAGCTATATATATATCCTTCTTGTTACTAGTTACTTTACTTACTCTTTTATTTAACAAAGACAATAGGTATTATACACAATAGGTGTCAACTATGTCCTTCATAATAACAGATCCATACAATAATAGTGGTATACTCAAGTTAAAATATATTTGGTTTAACATATAGGCCTATGTCCACATACACCTGCAAAAACATGCCTATATCTTCAAACATGCATTAGATAATAAAACATTATGTGTCACGTGTATGATGCATATATGTTTATTTTTAAAGCAAACTCTAAGTAAATATAAGCAGATGAGTTAAATATAACGTGCTAATATCGTATCACACCCGCTAGCTAGCTCTAGCTTCTAGCTAGCATTAGCTTCCAGTGGTGGTTTTTATGCTAGCCTGGTGAAACCATCCTTATCTCTTAAGCTCAATCAGTCTGGAAAGCTTAAAATCATTGCACTTGAGTCACCAATCAGCGTCGTGCTGGCAAGTAAGTAGCCTAGCTAGGTGTGGTTTAGGTGTGCCCACAGTGAAAACACATCGAAAACAACAATGGCAGTTGGAGCAAAATATCCAAATAATAACACATAACATCCAAAATTGACTGCCAAGCATTAACCTATTTAACCAGTCGTGTGGTTGCATTAACGTAAGCCACCTGGGGCGTTTCAAAGATGGCTGCGAATGGCGAGACTTTCCTAGAAGGTCTTTGATGAAGTCTATATGTCGATGAATGTAATGGGAATGTTTCACATGGGGATCTGTTATCACCTGTAGGCCAACAATGTATACAGTTGAAATTGTGTTTTGTCAAAGCTATAAGGATCATTGTGTTAGAAATGTAGCCTACTACAGCAGGCCAGTGACGAAGCACATCGGTTGGTGTGCTGCCTGCCACGGAGGCATCCGACTAACTAACTTTGTCTCCTTCCCACCTCCCAGATCCATCTTTTTGTTGCCACAGAAACGGAAGGCACACAATGCGATGTGGAAGAATATGAAGTGGTAAGCCAGTGGGCCTGAGACACAACGAAAGTGCAGGGAGGAGAGATCATGGGAGAGGTTGTCCTAACCATCCTGGAGGGGTGGAGTCCTCCCTCTGTGGTCCCTTCCCAAGGTTTCTTCCCTTTTTACCCCATGGGGTTTTGATTGGAAGTGTTTCCTTGCCCGGGGGGAGGAGCAGGTTTAGGGGTGTTGTTTGTTTCTGTGTGAAATATGGGTTGTACAGCCCTTTGAGACTGTATTGTGATTAAGAGCTATATAAATACACTTGACTTAAGAGATCCAGAAAGGATTTGGTGAAATCAGACATCTGAAAAATTATGTCATCTTGTGTGGAAGTGTGTTGCCTATGTAACGGAGTCCGTCCCACCCAGGATGCAAACCCCGTTCTCCCAGGCAGAGAGAGCGGACGCTCTACAAGACATGATAAAACCCAATGGGCTCTAGCGTCCGTCGCCTGAGCGTCCTTGAGGTGTCGGAGAGAGAGATTTGTTTAGTTTACTGCACAGCGCTGCCGGCTGGCCAGCAGTTACCAATACCATAACCTGCTCACGCCATAACTTTCATCCAACCCTTCCATCACGTCACAGCTCCAGTAAGGTGGCCTGGTGTAACCAGACCAAAATTCACTTAATGAAGAAGGATCTGGCCACGCCCCCATTGGGAAGTGGTCGTTTCCTCCTACTGGGTGTAGACCTCTGGTTAATTTTGAAACATCTAGCTCTACCACCATATGAGAAGCAACTTGCTTGACCTCAACGTCATCTCACTAACCCACCCTGATTGGGTCGCCAGCAGGGTGGCTGTGAAAAACTCTGATGCAAACAGGGTTTCCTGACTACAATCTCAGGGAAATAAATTGAGCTAAGAGTAATAGTCGGGCGGAGCCAGGCTGCCATTAGCCAGCAAATGGCCCTGAAACTAAATGTCACATAGAGAGGACAACCCATATTTCATCTTGTTTTAAAAGCATCCTGTGAATGAGAAGGCATACCCATAAAAAACATTGAACTGTGAAATGTAAAGCTTTAAGTGGCCTTTCCTGTATACACTAAGCATTTTTCTCTCTTGTCATTCCTGGTTCTAACTGTAAGCCTATGTATACTGTATCCTATGTAGGCTATAGCCTCCTATATTATATCTGTCATATCTATCTATCAATCATTATCGCCATTATGTCTATCTACATGATGCATCTTATGTACAGACTATAATGTATGAAACATCAGCAATATAAAAGAGAACTATAAAAACTTTGTTTAAAATCTTTCCAGGATTGTGTACATTTTATATAGTATAGCTGCTTGCAACTATCTTTGTCGTAACAGTTTGTTAATGTATGGTAAGTGCAAGCATTCAAACTATAATGTATGGTAATTATAATACGTTAGAGAATGCTCCATCTATGGAACGGAAATGGTTTGTGGGTCAGCGCTGTACAGAATGAGGGAAACAGGGAATCCTTCTTTTCTTAAAAGAATATAGTTGAACCAGACAGTTGTTTTAAGTAGGGTTCAAGGAGTCAGAACATCAATCAGGGTGAGTTTAACTGAATATAATTTGTGCATCGGATATTAGAGTGCCTACATAGATTTTCTGGCTGTCTGTTGTCTGTGTATCTGTCTATTACTGTACTGTATTTATTATCTTATCTATTATTGGACTATATCTATCTATCTATCTATCTATCTATCTATCTATCTATCTATCTCTCTAATCTTGTATTAGTCCTATATCATATTTGTAGAAGGCAATTCTTTGAAGCAGACATTCCATTCCTCGCTGCTGCTGATGTTGAATTGTTGCCTGGAATCCATTCCTGTGGGATTGGGGGGATTCTATAGGATAACGGACCGAGTTTGATGCAACATGTATGGCCAGCAGTATTAGCATTGGGGTTTACCATGCTACTGTTTGCTTAGCTGTTGAATTATTTTTGCAGCACAAAATAAGATACAAAAACACATATTTATAGTTTTACAGGCCAATATTATTATTATTATTATTATTATTATTAATATTATCATTATCATCAATTATCGTGCGCTTGATTATGGCTGCAGACTTTGAGTAGACCTGTGCAAATATGCACATTAGCACACATTATGTCTTCTGCGCATCTTATTTAGCCTACACGTTCGTGTTTATAGTTCGATATGGGGCACAGTTTTATTGTGTATACACACACACGCACGCCAAGATGTGGGCGCATTTTTAGAAAGCAAGATGGCGCTGTCGCTGTCAGCATGCATGCAAGGAACTCTCATCGTTATCAGAGTAACAGCCCCGCAGAAGAACCACATAGATTCTGCCCGTATCACCTGCATATCTGACATATCGGAACATAGACCTTTCGGATGTGTTCGGCTAATGTTGGACGAGGATCGGAGCTTTTCGCTGTCTGGTGCAAAAAGTGGGGGGATGATTCTGCCCGGGGCAGGTTCAATTTGACCGCCGAGGCGCCTTACCTAGCACGGCACCACCTCTGCAGAGATCTGCAGATCCGTGCCCGCATCAGGAGTTGGACTTAACTCGGTGAATTGTATGAGTTTATTTTAATGCACAATTAATCGTTGGGACACTTCATTGTTTTTCTACACGTTTTTTCCTCCACCAACAGCTGGCTTGTGAAGAAATGGAGGGTTTCTTTGAAATCTCGTCGGGGGTTCGAGTCAAATCACAAGACATGGCGCTTGTTTTATTCGAGGAAAATTGGTGCAATTTGTAGCCTCCTCAACCCAGAAGTTATTTTGTTCGTATGTGCGGGCGTCAGAGATGTTCCTGTTCCTGTTGACCATGGCTTCAGTTCTTCTCAACCCAGGATTCACCCTCAGCTCCCATTTCGACTCAGGTCAGCAACGCTGTAACTGAATCCTTTCATTCAGTTGGCTGCGGTTTGATTTAATTCGATTAAACTATTTAATGAACATAGACTATTTGTGAAACATAGACTAGGCCTACTTTGTAGCCTATGCATTCAAATAGGCTATTTTAGTTTGTTACATGCATTAGTTTGCGGAATTGTGCATATTGTGCCGTGCGTGCTATTATTGTCCTATCTGCAATCACGGATTTTACGCGCGTGTCCGTGCGTGCGCGCTTAATGAGTGCGCGGTTTCTTGTGAGCTGCAGACACACGCACACCACATAGACCTATATATAACAGAGAGAGAGAGAGTTATCACAGTATCACTGAGAAAACACGTGAATTATTCAGTTAACATGTTCCAGAATGTGTACAGAACCCGTCTTGTTCTGATCAGTGCTGGCTGGAAGGCGAATGGATTGCTGGAGGCATGGAGCTCCCTCTACTTGGTGAACGGGGGCTGTCTGTAGTGGAGATATCCAATTAGCGCTGTCAGAGAACAGGATTAGCTGTTCATGAATGGAGAGCCCATTGTTGTTCGGTGCATGTTGGAAATCATTTCACCGTCTGATTACGGGTGTTTGCGTGTTGCCTGTTTGATGCCTGTTTGTAATGGAGTACGAAATCAAGAATTCAGTGTAATTCAACCCGTTTCTATTGCAACCGTTTTTTTTTGTTTTAAATTTGAATTAAAGTGATACTCCTTGATTTATGCCTGGGTTTGTCCTTGTGAAACCAACAAATCATAGTTGATATGGTGCATGCATCAAACATCAGCGCAAGCAGCCATCTATCTTTAATCAGATAGGCATGAAGCTTGAAGGTGTCCCTATGTTGTGGCATACGTTTATATATACTAAATGAGGTTCCTTTCTTTGCAGTGACTTGTTTTCCATTTGTAATGCATCCTGCTCTTTACCAATTACATTATTTCACACTATTCCCCCAATGTCTTCTGAGGCAACCAGATATCTTTCTATGGTTTGCCTCCATTTAACGATGATATTACTGATACTTTCAATCTGCATCTCTATTTAATGCATCTCTATTTAATTTCTTTGTACAGTCCAGCCTAGAGAACTGTTCTCTGCAAGAGCCCTGTTTTGTGCCCGTGTTAATGGAGCTGTCCGAGGTGCTTAAATTTGAAGATTAACATTTTTGGTTAGAGATCTAGTTGTCATTGCTTCTCTGAGTGCTGTCTATTCTGTCTCTCAGGAAGATTTCCGTTTTTCAAGTGTCTTGTAGGTGAATGTTTTGTTGACAGTTTTGTTTGTGTGTAAAGCGAATGGGATGCAGCCGGTTAAAAAATAAGACTACATTGGACTGCTGCAACTCGTAGCTGCTTTAGCTACTAGAACCTTGCAACCGGTTCAAAATGCCGCAGCACGCCTGGTATTCAACCAGCCCAAGTTCTCACACGTAACCCACCTCCTCAGAGACCTTCACTGGCTCCCTGTTGTGGCCCGCATCTACTTCAAAACACTTGTGTTGGCCTACAAGGCAGTAAAGAGAGCTGGCCCTCCCCCATTTATTCAGTGGTCAGGTTCAAGGCCCCAACCAGATCACTTCAGCTGGCCGCCTGGCACCGCCGTCGCTACGAGGGAACAAGAGCCGCTCACCTCGATCTCGTCTTTTCTCCGTCATAACGGACTTCCTGCAGCAGTCAGGACAGCGGAGTCGCTACCCATCTTTTGAAACTGACTGAAAACCCACCTCTTCAGATTACACATCGGGACCCCAACCACTGATCTCCCTACCCCTTGGCGCTCGGCTAACAACCCTCTAACTTCTTTCTAAATAAAGTAAAATAATAATCATTATTATTATTATAAAAATAAATATCCTCATTTCGCTTTACTTTTTTCTTTAGAATATTAGCACTTTATTGGTATTTAGACTTCTAGCAACTATTTGCTGGTAAATTTGATATATGTTTTAAATCCCCTGGTATATTACATAATGTATGGATGTATGTTGCAAAGGTATAACATACCTAATGACATGCTGTTGTTATTCTAACAGAATGTCGGCTGCGTACGGCAACTGTATGATCTCTTCTATTGTTGACTAATGTGCTGTTTGTCAGTCGCTGTGGATAAAAGCGTCTGCTCAATGCTGTAAATGTGACTGTAAATTATTACCTCCGGTTGTTTCACACAGCTCAAGCTCTGTAAATGGGAACACAAACAAAGTGGTGCAAACCGCACCACACAGCACTATCCCAGGCTAGGCAACGTGTGTTCAGTTTAGGAGGGCGGAGCTTCTGAGGAAGCACCCTATGGAATTGAAAAGAGCAGTGTTTTGGGTTTGATCCACCTTTTGACGTATTATGTATATTGTTTTATTTATTTTTAAGTCTTAGTGGTCACAGATTCATCCATATAGATTCATCCAGATAGATTTATCAGAGAGAGAGAGAGAGAGAGAGAGAGAGAGAGATTGGCCCAGGATCAGCTTGCCGTGCCAACCCATGCTGGCCTCAGCGTGTAACGATGACATCACACAGGGATGACATCACAGGGATGACATCACGCCCGAGCTGCATTAGCGATGGAGGCGGTCGTGGGGGAGGGTGGGGTGAGGGGGTGGATCATTGGATCATATTCCTGGCAGTGTTGGCCTGCTGCACATTAGCCAATACACATTTAGTCAGCAGGCTCCTGGAAGCATTGGCTCCAGCCAAGCCTGTGGACAGCGTCTAACGTCTAACGTACAGCGTCTGACATCTAACGGACAGCGTCTAACGTCTAACGGACAGCGTCTGACATCTAACGGACAGCGTCTAACATCTAATGGACAGCGTCTTACGGACAGCGTCTACGAACAGTGACAACATACAGTGTTTACGAACAGCTTGCATACAGCGTCTACGAACAGTGACAACATACAGCGTCTACGCACAACCTGAGGTAGGATCCCGAAGCAGGAGGGGTGGAGCACCAGGCTATGTGTGGTTAAAGTGTAGCCCCACAACTCAATGAGCTGAATGAGAGGAGGTGAAGGGGCTGAGAGGGGGGACTCTGTTAACAATTGATTTTGATGACCCACGAGCGGACCTTATGTACGGTTGGAGGGATGGATTTTGTTTTGATTTGAGCTTGACGTTAGCAAGCCTTCTCGAGAATGACTAACCCTGCCTTTAAAGTGGGGCTGCTGTCAGGGTAATCCCTAGCATTTAGTCCTCTGATTAATTTTGGCCTCTGTACCCCGAGTGAGCTGTCGCTCAGCTACTCGGTTATTCCACAGCGGAGAATTTGGATAAAATTACGGCAGCAGTCTGAGGTTTCTTGTGTGTATGTGCGTGCGCAAGCGTCCATATACAGTTATCTGCCAGTGGTTGGCATAAACAGGCTGATTGATGTTGAAGAATAATACTGTAGATTGCAATTGATTGAGGGGCTGCGCTTTGACGCTATGTGAGAGGACACTGGATTACACAGTAATTCATGCCCTTTCTGTTGAAATTAAAATGATGGCTGTGATTCCAGCAACTTCCATGGCAACCTTGGACGACCAGAGGGTATGTAAAGTAAAGATGTTACTGTAAAATCTGTGAGTTTGCAGTGGCAGAGGAAATACAGAACGTTTTGATATCTCAATGTAGTCAGTGACTTGATAAGATAGGTTTTACCTTAGCCAGCATGTGTTGACTATAACAGTCACCCCTTACACATAACCTCGACATTAGCCAACTCCTCAGACGCTTGACACGCAGTTGTTTACTGCACTATACTTAAAAAGCTTTTATAGAGAATCGTTAGAAAACTGACATTTAGTTGTCTGTTCTCAAGCAGACAGAAAGTGTCCTATAGACATCAGACAAAAGGGAGGCTTGTGTCTTGTTTACCCCAGAGACAAGAAGGTATTGACCAACTGCCTGATTGTTCCAGAACAGCCTGCTAACTAAATGTGCTCCATTTTCCCCCACAAACACATCGACATGAATTCACAAAGCAAACCAGAAGACATTGTCAAAACAGTGCAGACACTTGCACTTTGTGGGTTTGTTGTTAGCCTGTTTATAAATTGTTCTTTCCACCTGCTTTTTATGTTTTGTGTTCTCTGTGTTGTACGGTATATTATATTAGTGACAGGTTGTTGCATTGTTTTGTGTTGTCTCTTACCTGACTACACAACACTTTTCCAAGCAACATTAAACTCCATTGGTTGATTGAATGGAAGTGTATTCATTGTTGGTGAATCAGATCCATCATGTTTAGCTCCAGTGCTAATTTGTATTCCACATCTATGGATAGTTGCAATTTTTTGCCTTGACGGGGATGTAAATGTTGTTGTCGTCCACTTCTGCGAACACAGAAATAGAGAGAAAAAAAAAAAAGTTGTACTTTGTGCAATTTTTTTGTGACATTTTGTTTTGTACGTTCTCTAACAACAAGCTAGCATGCCATTTGCACGTTCTCTAAAAACAAGCTAGCATGCCATTTGCACGTTCTCTAAAAACAAGCTAGCATGCCATTTGTACGTACTCTAAAAACAAGCTAGCACGCCATTTGTACATACTCTAAAAACAAGCTAGCATGCCATTTGTACGTACTCTAAAAACAAGCTAGCACGCCATCTGTGCGCCGTCACGGGCCTGCACCAGCAGCTTCCCATATGGACGGTAAATCATGCTATAATTCGGCTCCCCCGCTGAAACACAGCGGTACACAGCACCAAGCCATCATTATTCCCTTCCCCAACCTGTCCAAAGCACTGACAGATGTGAAGTCTGAATCATTTCATTTGCTGCTCCCTCACTGTCTTGTCACCGAGAGACTAATGGGAGATTGCTGGACTTGCTATTGAGTTGGGGGGAGGGAAGAGGGGTGGGGGGCAGAATGAACCTCAGCCCAGTCTTTATCTCAGCCCTGTGCACACAGGAGAGTACAGGACGCTCCGACTGAATTAACCCACAGGGCCACTGGACACTGTTGACACTATTTACATCGATATAGTGAACTACACTTTTCTCTCTTCCTTCCTTCCTTCCTTAGCCTTCTCCTATTCTTCATAATGTGTCCCTTCCCCCATGCTTTCTTCGAAGGACTTTATCTGTAATGGATCTGATAGATGATGAACTTCATACAGTAGGTAATAGACCTGATAGATGATGAACTTCATACAGTAGTAATAGACCTGATAGATGGTGAACTTCATACAGTAGGTAATGGACCTGATAGATGATGAACTTCATACAGTAGTAATATACCTGATAGATGGTGAACTTCATACAGTAGGTAATGGATCTGATAGATGATGAACTTCATACAGTAGGTAATAGACCTGATAGATGATGAACTTCATACAGTAGTAATAGACCTGATAGGTGATGAACTTCATACAGTAGTAATGGACCTGATAGATGGTGAACTTCATACAGTAGTAATGGATCTGATAGGTAATGAACTTCATACAGTAGGTAATAGACCTGATAGGTGATGAACTTCATACAGTAGGTAATGGACCTGATAGATGGTGAACTTCATACAGTAGTAATGGACCTGATAGGTAATGAACTTCATACAGTAGTAATGGACCTGAGAGGTAATGAACTTCATACAGTAGTAATGGATCTGATAGGTAATGAACTTCATATGTAGTAATGGATCTGATAGATGATGAACTTCATACAGTAGGTAATGGACCTGATAGGTAATGAACTTCATACAGTAG
>JAODUH010005539.1:0-10075 GCA_027564835.1 Typhlichthys subterraneus | reverse complement strand
CTCTTTTGGCACTGTCCCCGACTTCCACGCGATGTTAAGGAGGCGTGTCATCCAAGACATTCCCTCCACATCCAAAGATTAATTAGAATTTAACATGAATTTTGCCTATACATGAACTTTACATGAATTTATGTGGGCGTCAAGTTGCGCAGTGGTAGAGCGGGGCGATAAGTGAACCCGTTAACTCCTCACCAAGTGTCGAGGTGTCGTTGAGAAAGACACCTAACCCTAACTGCTTCCGGTGGTCAGGTGTCTCCTTGCATGGCTGACATCGCAATCGGTGTGTGAATGTCTGGGTGAATGTGAGGCAAATAATATTAAACGCTATATAAACAGTCCATTTACCATCCATTTACCAGAGCGGTGCCGGCCTGCATGTGGATATCGGTGAAAACAAGTGCATCCCTAAACATGGCGTGTATGTATGCAACATCTCCTGTTTTCACTGTGTGTGCGTTTTGTAGACAGCTATCTGCAGGATGTGCAGGAGGAGGACGAGGAGCCACCCCGTGACTCAGGCATCGCCAGGATGCTGGAGCTGTCCAGCTGCGGCCAGGGCGACTCCAGCGAGGACACGGAGAGCAGCAGGCTGAAAGCGGCCCTGGAGGACCTCCAGGCCCAGAACACCATGCTGCAGGACGAGCTCACACTCCTGTGCAACGTGAAGGCGGAGCTGGAGGCGGAGCTTGGCAGGACCAGGGAGGACTTTCAGACGGAGAGGGAGGAGCTGCAGTTCAAGATCGATGAGCTGCAGCTGAGCCGAGACGGCTTCGCCACTGAACCTGCCGTGACCCCTGGGCTTGTGACCGCCGCTGACGCACCGCAAGCTAACGGGGAGGAAGAAAGTGAGGATGGAGTAGATCCTACACAGGACCGACAGGAGTTGATCTCAGAGGAGCAGCAGAGGTTAAAACAAGTTAGCCAGGATCTCCAGGAGCTGAGGGCCCAGTGTGAAGCTCTGACAGGGGAGAGAGACTCAGCCTTGGCTGAGTACCACCACACCAGGGACATTCTCAGAGGCCTGGAGACTGAGCTGGGACAGAAGACCAGGGACTTTGTCAGTCAGTACGAGGCCATGAAAGAGCAGGGAGCCGTGGCTATGCATGACCTCCAAGACAAGGTCAAGGAGCTTAGCGCGGAGAGGAACCATTGTGAGCGGAGAGCCGGGGAAGTGGCGGCGGAGAATAACAGCCTTGCGGAGAGGGTGCTGGACTTGGAGCGCATGGTTGAAGTCTACCTCGGTGAAACCCGGGCCAACGAGGAGATGAAAGTGAACCTCCAAGCTTCCGTGGAGGAACAGACGAGACTTGCTTGCCAGCTGAAGGAGTCTGCGGAGAAGCTAACCAGACAGAACGAGGAGATCCTTAGCCAGCTGCAAATGAAGGATTCTGAGGCTCAAGAGCTACAGGAGATGGTCACCAACCTGACCATGGATAAAGAGCGAACACATAGCCTCCTCCAAGTCAGCCAAGAGGAAGTAGACCGGCTGATCGGTGAGCGAGCTAAGGAGGTCGACGCACTGCAGCAAGAGAGCCAGAAAGCGGTAGAGCAGCTAAGGAAAGAGAAGGAGAGAGAGCTTGAGACCCTGAGGCAAGAGAGGGACACTGAGGTGGCACATCTGAAAGAGGAGAGGCAGAGGATGGAAGACAGTTTGAAAGAAGAGGCTGATGGATGGCACCAGAGGATGTCCTCTTTAGAGTTGACCATGAACGACCTCTCGACCGATAAGGCCAATCTCCAGAGCAAACTAGACCAGGTCACCACTGCTCTTGCCCTAGTGCGGGAAGAGAAGGCGCTTTTGGGCTCCGAGCTAACGGCTCGCCTGGAGCAGGAGACCTCTGAAAAGCAACGTCTAGAGGCCAGGCTTATTTTCCTCAAAGAGGAGGCCGAGCAGGCCCAAGCCACCATCACAGCTTTGCGGGAGAGTCCGTCGGAAGCCCTCAAAGGCCCAGATGAAGAGGTGTTGGAACTCCGGGTTCGTATAGAGGAGATGGAAACGGAGAGGAGCCTTTTGAGGAGCTGTCTTGAAGAGGCTCGAGGGGAGAGAACGTTAGAGGAGGTGCGAGAGGAGCTCCAGGCTCGTATAGAGGATCTGGAGAAGGAGAGAGACATGTTGAGGAGGAACCTTGAGGAGGTGGTAGGAGATACTGAAGGACTGCAGAAAGATCTGGCGGCCATGAAGGTGGTCCATGAGAAGATCAGAGGGGAGAACTGCAACTTACTGGAGCAGATTTCTTTGGCGACACAAGAAAGGGAAGAGAAGGAGGCAGGGGAGAGGGAGAATATGGAAAGTGAGAGGAGAAAGCTTGAAGGACAGCTGACGGAGAAGGACTCTCTTATTGCTCAGTTGAGGAGCGAGATGGCTGCCCTGCAGGTGTGTAGAGAGTGAGATTTAACAGTTGTGTGAGTGAGTTGCATTGTAAGTTCTGTTACACAACAGGCTAATTATTCTATCAGGCATCCTCACAGCCTGAAATGTTGGACGAAACATGGCCTCATTCAAGTTGACTATGTCTGATAAAATAAGATGCTTTAAACATCAACAAAACCTCTGTTAGATAATGTTGTTGCATAATAAAAGTCTCCTATGGCAATTATTTTCACTAAAATATTGATTAATCATCACTTGACTGTTCATGGCTTTAGTGTTTGAATTCTACTTATATCTGTGAATATTGGAGACTTTTTGTGCTTCTTGAGAAACTCTTGTTCTTTTAGTGATGTTTTACTGATGCTTGAAGCAGATTGCCAGTGGGATGTACATTTTCTAGACATTGGGTATTCCTTAAATACATTCTGAATGATTCTTGTTATTTATTTTCTGCTGCTTTTCTTTTTCTGTCTGTTAGGAATCTGCTTCCCCATGCGATTTGTCAAAGGAAAATGTTGCAAGTCAGTTCACTGAGAAAATCGGTATGGACTTAATTACTTGTCTTAGCTAATAAGGAACCTCAGTGGGAGAAACGATGTGAGGTGGCAATTAACTATTTTCAAAATATATATGCCTGACTGAAGGATGAGATGTAAATGCTGCAATTTATTAAGCTTCATGATGTGTCGGTATTAATCTAATGTTACGCCCTAATCTTTGCCATAACAGGTTTTAGTCTAAGTCCATGTAGCTTAGCCTGATTTATTACTGTACCTTGAGACATCAGTATGTAACTGTTTCGCTACAGCTGTCCTGGAGAAAGAGAGCAGAGAAAAGAATGAGAAGATGAACAAAATCAAAGCAGTTGCTGTAAAAGCCAAGAAGGAGCTGGATGCCAGTAAGAAAGAGGTATGACTTCTGGTTGAAAAGTGGTCGATCCTGAACTGTAAACTTGATTTCATTGGCATAATGGCGTTTCAACTTGGTGTTCATGTATAAGACTATCTTATGTCTAACGGGGTCACAATTGTGACTTTGCCTCATGGCCTCCCACGTTATAGAGTTTCTTGCTAAGGTGTGTCTCTTTTGATTTTCTCTAGGTTGTGTCACTGAAAGAGGAAGTGGAGTTGCTGAAGTTAGACAGGGAGAGAATAAGCAGCTCTATGAAGGATATTATCCATGGGGCTGAAGGCTACAAGGTAGGAGACTCAATGAAACACCATAACAAATAAATAAAGATAACATTCTCATATTACAAATGTATAGGGTGGCGTATGAGTAAACATGATACTTTTTAACTTGACACGTTATCGATCATTACAGAAAGCACATGGAATATGACACTATAAAGAAACCTAGGTTGTTAAGCAAATGCACAGTTGTGAGAAATTCTATGCATAGGTGTAAGTAAATAGAAAGTTTTGCCGTTTAAGCGTAGCTCCTGTGTCTAATGACTTTTGTTCTCTAACAAACTGGGAAGAGATGTCAAACATATGATCTATAGTGTTTGCCTGTATTAAGCTGTGTGTGTTGAGTTCAGCGTGCCTTTAATAATGGTTACGTGTGTAGAACCTACAGATAGATTACGACAAGCTGACCGAGTGGCTGGATACAGAGCGAGAAAACGTGGAAGCGGCAGAGAGACAGATTGCTGATCTGACCAAAAGACTCAGTGCTGCAGTCACACAGGTGCGCGCACACACACACACACACGCACACGCGCACACACACACACACACACAATCCAGTAAATCTAAACGGGTCCTGTTTCCCCAGCAGTAGCTCTTCCACATAGCTCCCTTGCCGTCAGATTTACAGCCAGCCATTTAGCCAGCGACGCTTTAGCCAGCCATGCTTGACAGCCAGGTGCCCGCAAATAGCTCATCAGATGTGACTGGCTGGTCCGCAGAGGGATTGTGTTTTTAATGCGCACATCTCCCCTGCAACCACAGATCTCTGTTCTTTCCAGTGGAGCAAACGACAGCCGAAGTAAATGAAGCTGTGCTGGGTGGCCATCTGTTGAGGGCTAGCATGCACACCTTTTTATTTTTTCCAGACAGACAAGTTTGTTTTGTGTGGACTTGTTCTCGTGGGGATGTTGTGGGGACACTGAAAGCTAGGCAAGGCTCTCCGAGGACAGCTGGATCACTCGGTTTACAGATCATGTATTTAATTGGCCGACAGTTGAGGAGCGGGGGGGGAGGAGGGGTATTCTTTGTTTATTTGGTCTTCCTCCACAGAGGCTGAGGTTGTCAGATTTGCTTGAATAAGCCTCAAGTATGATGCTTATGTGCCTGTTTATGTATGTGCTAGCATGTTTTGCTAGCACATATGTTTTAGTATAACAGCATAAGCAGCACTGTGTGTGTGTGTGTGTATGTATAATTATACATATGTGCCTCCCCTCCTATCCTACCTCAGTATGAGGTGCTCAGCAGTGAGAAGGAGGACCTCCTGGCCGGCATGGAGACCGTGAGGAGCACACTGAAGCAGTTAGAGGCTCAGCACCAAGAGCTCAGCGGACACACAGCCAGCCTGGACCGAGACCTGCTGACTGAGAGGTCTGTGAAGGAGCACAAGATCAGGGTAGGTCACGTCTGTCTCTCTTGAATGTATATGTGTGTGTGTGCGCGCCTGTGCGTTTGAGCCTAACTGCGCACGTTTATGGTGTGTGTGTGTTTGTCCAGGAGTTGTCATCTGCTACCAAGGAAGTGGAGGAGCTGACAGCACAGCTCCGCAAGCAGCAGCAACAGTCTCAGCAGACCGCCCAGGAACTGGAGCAACTGCGCAAGGTACACAGAGATGCACACACACACAAATACACACAGATACATACACACACACACACAGAGGCAAACACACACACACACACACACGTAGATACACACACAGATGCGCACGCACGCACACACACAGACACAGACAGACACATATATAGAGAGAGAGAGACACAGAGGCATACACACACACAAGCCCTCAAAGATAGGAGTTGCTGAGTGAGGCAGTCTCCTACATCCGTGGTGCTTAGTGTGTCCTAGTGTGTCTTAGTGTGTCCTAGTGTGTCTTAGTGTGTCCTAGTGCGTGTTAGTGCATCAGGGGCAGTGATGTGATTGCTGGCCTCTAGCTGACAACACCAGCACTCAGGCTGAGAGCCCTTCTAGGCCCCAGGAGCCAGCTGATCCCTTCCCATGAAGAGTCAGACCTAGAGTCAGACCTAGATCCAGCCCAGCCCTAGCAGAATAAGCCAGGCCATGTGACATTGTAGCACACGCTGTTGTTCCAGTGTATGTTAAATCTAGCAGGGTAAGAAATTAGTAACCCAATAAGAATGGACATAAATGTGTTTGACCATGTAAAATAAAATGTATAAGTTGCATTTATCACAATGTTCTAGCTTTATTACCATATTCTGAGCAAATAAATGAACCTGAGTTTATCAAATGGGGGCAAAGGATTCTGCTAATTAGCTCCTACTGCAAGGCAGGTCTAAAACGAGGAGAAGAGACATGCCCATGTCAATGGACAGCTCAGTGTATCAAGGGGATCTGGTAACAGCTCTATATACTTGTTACTAATTGTCCCTGCATTGTCCAATGACACTCCTCCTGTTTTGGCAAAACATTCCATTAAGTGAATGCATAACATAGCGAATGCCATCTCCCACCTCCCAACCTACAGGAGGCACAGCAGAGCTCTCTGATGGATATGGAGATGGCCGATTACGAGCGGCTGGTCAAAGAGCTCAACGCTAAACTGGAGGAGAGAGAGGCCTGTGTGGAGAACCTGAATGCCCAGATGCACACCCGCACGCAGAAGGTGGACATCCTCCAGCAGGAAATCGGTATGCAGTCATAACCGCCTCAGTGGACTGTATAATGATGTGCTATTCACAGCAACAGAATAGAAATACACATAACTAGATTAGTTTACTAGCTCTAGAATGCCATAGGAAATAGAAACTTCTAGATTCAATGCCCCAGTAAATTCTCTTGTGTGTGTGTGCCTGTCTGTCTGTCCATCCAGAGTTTATGAAATCTCAGCGGGACCAAGGGGAGGAGAAGTATTCCAAGATGAAACAGCTGTTGGTGAAGACCAAGAAGGATTTGGCTGACTCAAAGAAACATGTTCGTGGATCTCTGTGTGTGTGTGTGTTTGTGTGTGTGCGCGCATTCCCCTAAGACAACGTTATGGAACCGTGTGTGTGTAAGATTAGCATAGTAGTTGGGCAGGCCTTAGTGTTGCTGGGAATACTCTATTGTGTGTGTGTGGTCGTGTGTTGTGGAGATGAAGCATCATCCTTCCATGTTTAAAACGACAAGGAACAGCCTTGGCCAAGGTCACTGAACACATTCTTTAAAAGCAGAGTTTTTCTCTCAAGGGAATGTGTTCTATTCACATTTGCGTATATTGATGCGTGCTAGCATTTTTATTGGTGTTATCTTTGTGATTGCGTGTGCAGGAGGCATCCCAAATGATGTTACAGGCCTCTCTGAAAGGCGAGCTGGAGGCTAACCAGCAACAGCTAGAGAGTGCCAAGGTAAGGCATCCATCACATTTCTCCCCCCATCCACCCAGAAGCTAACAGTAGCCAACACTAGCAAGCACCATGTCTGTACAGAATGGCCTGGCCACAAACAACTTGAAAGGGATGTTTGCATAGCACAGAGGACAAACCCTGTTTTGTTCTCCTACTGCATATACTGTATATAAGAAGGCTCTGTGATACGAAACCATCCTAAACGCCATATTTGGTCTGTGATGTGTAGATATCTGAGGTGACCCATGGCCACACTACTGAGACATTCCTTAGTCACTCAGCTTAATGTGTTGTCTCTCCCACATATCTTTAAATTCTCTGTGTGCATTCATGACACACACAGTGTACACACGCACACACACACAAATACCGTGTGTGTAAAATGATTGGACTGAAGAGAGGAACCTACAAAAATAAGTGATGTAATGACACCTTCTTTATTTATACATTATTTTGAAACATACTAAGTATAAATCAAACATAGTTGTATTCTTTATGCTATCCATTGCACACAAGGCATACCACTAATGTGTGTGTGTGTGTGTGTGTCAGATCGAGGTGAGCGAGCTGATGTCCGAGCGCCACAGGCTACAGGAGCAGGTGCGTTGCCTGGCGGAGCAGCAACAGAGGACCAGCAGCTCCCTGCATCAACGCATCGCCAGCCTGCAGCAGGAGTGTAACGTAGCCAAGGTGTGTACACACACACACACACATACACACACACACACGTGTGCAGAATCACAGATGCACCTTAACCCCTGAAGACAATCCATCAGCAAGCATTCTTAACCAGAGTGCAAGCAGGCACTTTCTCTGTCCATTTCTCCTCCCCTGCATTTCCCTCCCCCTTTCCTTGACATTTCCCCTCCCCTCCCCTTTTCAGTCTTTTCAGTTACCATTGGCTCATTACGGTTTGAGATATTACTATAGATTTTCCATCAGTAGACGAGCAGGAGAGTGCAGCCTTGCTAAATGGCTCAAACTAAGTCACTAAGCAGTTGGTGGGGGTTGAATGCTGCCTTCCCGGGAAAAATTGTAGAGAGAAATGGTACAGGCAAACACAACAGTAACAAAAACACTGTGGGGTCTTCCGTTGTGAGACGAATCACAGGCAGGTTTAGTTCTAGATGAATGGAAGCATGCATGCTGGATATAAGCATTAGTAATGCTATTAGGCAATCTAAAAATACATACTTGTTTCTAGTTCAATTTATTTTGTTCATTTATGTACAAATAATTGCTAACACATATTAATGTATGTATTTTCCATTGTATCTGCTACATTAGTAAAATGTGCTGTGTCATTATATAACGGAGAAATGAGGACAACACATTAGGACAACATTAAAGCGTGTCCACCCTGTTTCAGGCCGAGCTCCAGTCAACAGCGGGGGAGTTTGAGAGCTACAAGGTGCGTGTCCACAATGTTCTCAAGCAGCAGAAGAAGACCTCCGCCCAGAGTGAAGGAGACCCCGGTAAAATGGAAAGGTGAGGATCACGCATGTTAGAAGGTGGGGAGGGGGATTCAAAGTGGAGAGGGAGAGAGAGAGATGCTAACTGCTGTCTTTCAAACGTCCCATTCCACTCCCACAAAAAAAATCCAGTCCCATCCCAATTCCAAAATTGACTCCCGTGTTGTGCTTTTTGACCGGAGTCTGTCAGTTAGAGTAAGAAAAAAAAAAAAACAGATCACAGCCATAGTTGATGGAAAAAATGTTAAGGTTACAATATTGTTTGTATTTGTTGTGCATCATAGTGTTATTACTATTCCCGGTCCCGCCCCCACTGACGTTTATTTCTGTCCCGTCCCAATCCCGTGATTAATAATTATTCTGTTTCTCATCCCACGGAAATCCCGAAAGAAATGTCAGTCTCTAGTGTATAACCATGGCCCTGGAAGTGTGAAAATTAATCATTTATTTTTCACAACATAAAACAATTCTCCTATAGATTAAAACAAATTTGCTAATTTTACAAACATATATTCTGGAAACTGGGAGTTCAATAAAACAAAAAGTGTGTGTGTGTGTGTGTTGCGTGCACGGCAGGGAGCAGCTGTGTGCTCAGGTGGAGCAGCTGCGTGCCCGGCTGCTGACCAGCCAGCACAGCCTACAGAGCAGCGGCGAGGAGCTGCAGCAGTTCCAGGCCGAGCACGACGCCCTGCTGGAGCGCCACAACAAGATCCTGCAAGAGACCGTCGCCAAGGAGGCGGAGCTCCGCGAGAGGTGGGCTCACTGACACTCGAGCCTAGAGACTCACCTCCTGCACTGTGTCGCACGAGCTGCTGAAAGAATTACGAAACCACTGCAGCGGTTTCTCTATGATGTTTACTACTTATACATTTACATTTTTTTACTTGCATGTAATATAATTATTATTAGATTTGTATTTCTAGGCTTTTTCTATAAATGTTCAAATTTTTTCCATGAAAAATAGCAATGGTTCAGGCAGACCACGAAGTCACGCCCGGCCACGTGTGATCTCAATCGTCAGCTGATTACGGCAAGGCTTACTATTAGCCAAACTAGTCGTGGCGCTTATTTAAACATCCTCAGCCTACACAACCATTCTTGGTGTTTCCTCTGCAAATTTGCCTCACAATTGGCATGGTGTTTTCATTGAGGCTTGCTCTGTTCTGTACCCTGTGGGGGGGTATTTTGCCATGCCAGAACCATGCCTCCAAATATAAATTACTTGATGCAAATAATATACTTATTTTGACTATAGTGGTCCCGACTGAATTACATTTTAAGGTATGTGCAGCGGTCTCTTACATTTTTTCTGCGGCTGTATATACTTGTGGCAATTGAAAAGTGGCTTCTGTACCATGGAAAAAGAATATTTGCCACTTAGATAATGAGACAACTTTTTCTGCTTTTTATTTATCTATTTTTTTATTTTTTTTTTTACTTTACATTTGCGATACATTTGTGTGCCTTAGAATTCTGAAAATCCAGTCATCTTATGCACATACAGAGAATTGGCCGAGATGTGTCTTTCCATTATGAGAGCATTATTGCCGTCACTATTTTCCACTACGAGAGCTTTCCTACATAGCTCCTCCCCACCTCCACCTGAGAGGAGCTAT
The DNA here is from genome assembly GCA_027564835.1 of Typhlichthys subterraneus. NCBI lineage: Eukaryota > Metazoa > Chordata > Actinopteri > Percopsiformes > Amblyopsidae > Typhlichthys > Typhlichthys subterraneus. Next base: position 79 of record JAODUH010005539.1, on the reverse strand, counting down.
ACTAACCCTCGCGCTGTCCTATGGGTCAAAATGACCCGGTGCACTTGCCAGTAGCGGGCAGCAACCACAACACGGACAT
>JAODUH010005538.1:0-10076 GCA_027564835.1 Typhlichthys subterraneus | reverse complement strand
TGTATGCATGTATGTATGTATGCACTTGCAGTCAAATCCCGTGGTCATAATCATAATAATTATATATTCAGATTCTACTGAAGTCCTGAAGTCCTATTCAGTCAGATATACATACATCAATGTGTCATAACATATTTGTCTATATTTGTGTTTGTGATCACATGTTCAATCTGTGCCAATGCGCACATCTTACACCTGTGGCCCTTGTGCTTATAGCAGTCCAGCGGTGCTCTGCTGTAAACACGCTCCAAACATAATTGACTGCAGTTTCCTGTGGGGCTGACAAGCTACAGAAAGCAGACCACATGCTCAGAGCCTAATGACCGCAGCGCAGGAAGAAAAGTGTAAACCATCCCAGTGAGTCAAGGCAAGCAGGCCCACTATACCTGTTCACAATGGTCTCAATCACACCAGGGTCTTATAAGCATACATTCTGACATGTTGCATTAACTACACACAGTGTTCAGGGCAGATGTGTAATATCATGTCAACCTGCTTCACCAAACCCAGTTTTTACTGTGTAACCTGGGCATGAACAACCCGTAGAAACAGTGAGTGACAGAACACACTTACAATCCATTTCAAGTACAGATCAAATATATGATATACCCAGAAATCTTAATAATAATCTACATTCCACGTGTCGCCAAATAAATGGTACATTGAATATTGTTCTTAGTCGAACTAGGCTTAATCAACGTCTGTGAAACCAGTACTTAGAAGAAAGTGACTCTGGCCCAATTCAGTATTGATTATAATGATATTATAACTTTGCCATCTGGTCTACTTCTAAGACAATGTTTGACTTGATTTAGAAGTTTTAAGTTATTATTATTATTATTATTAGTTTGTTTAATTACTGGCCACAATGGGTTAGCGATGAGAAAGAACAGGCCCCTTGAAGTCAAAACACATGTCCAATACATTGCCGTGTGCTTGTTTGAGCATGTTGTCCAACCACGTGACTCAGTTGATCATCTATAGAATGGCGGCGTTAAATAAAATGAATGGAAGTTCAACTGGTGTAGGCCTATTTAGGCTATACGTGTACTCTCATTGCTGGTCTTCATTGTTACATCAGATATATCTTTGTATATATCTATCTATATATCTATAATTATAATATGTAATAATTCTAAAGGATATGGAGCAAACTACTATTGGACATTGTAGTTAATGGAACTTTATTTGATCTACAAAGTGGATTAATAATGAGGATTTAATGTATGTATAACTGTTCATTCTTTTTTATATACTTGTGTATGTATGTTCTTTTAAGATAAATATTGGCCAGGTCTCCTGGAAAAGAGATTTGCCTGGTTAAATAAAGGCAAATAAGAATAGAATAAATAGAAATGTATTAATGGCGACAGAAAGTTTCCTATTCAGAGAATTCTGGGATTAATACTTAAATCAATGTATAGTAAAATGGCGCAGCACTTTCTTGGTATGTATTTAAAATTTAAATGACCAACATCCGCATTTGACCATTGTTCGTGTGTGTGTGTTTATGTGCGTGTACAGACGGGTACATGGCTGGTGGGCGTGCACTGTGCACCATCCCACCTCGACACACTACCAAGGTGCAGCGGGCTCTCTGCGTCACGACACGGGCTACAACTTAACATAACAATGCGTGGAGCTAACGCACGGTCTCGGCGGAAGCGGAGCTAGAAGCCCCCTTTTCCTCTGCGGAACGCATGGCGCCCGTACTGCGCCCCGCACAGTAACGACCCGCACGCAGCCAGGCTATACCTTCCCTTTTTCACCAAATCGGGACATTCCCTCGCCTGCTTGCCGCAACTATCCCGTGCGCACAGATGGCCGGGCACGAGTGGGAAGGCTGGTTCGAACGCGAGGAATACATCGGTCAGATCAGCGACGTCCGAGTGCACAATCTGCAAGGTATACTGCATCTAGTGTGTGTGTGTGTGTGTGTGTGTGTGTGTGGGGGGGGGGGGTTACACAAATATACTTGACCGGTGGCGAGGGCAGGGAGGGGGTCTTTCTCGGACACGTAGGTTGTTTTTTTCGGACTCTAGAAACACATCTAACTTTTCACGAGATATGAAACTAAATATTACATTTGCTTTTGTTGCCGTTCCTGCACATTGGCGCTGTTATTGCCTGCATCCTAGCTACATACATAACATCGTATGAACTATGCAGGCACGCACATACACAACAATGAGCGACAGTGCAGGCTCATTTCCATGGTTTGGGGACGCGCATCAACTCAACTTAAAAGTAGAGCTAACATGTCCTGTTGCTGGTCGCAAACTTAACCTGTGATGTGAGTCCTGCTGTCCCAGACGGGTACTAATCTGCGACATGTGGGAAAACGAACAGACAGAAGAAGTAATGTGTTGCTGGAGTGTGTGGTGAAAGCGTTGTTTTGCCTTATCCAAGGTTTCATACAAAGGGGTTTGGGACAAGCCCATAAACAAACATCTTGACACCTGAAATCCATCTTTGATAAATCGATAATGTCTGAAAAGCCATGGTGTTAACAATAAATGCAATAAAGCAACATATCTTTACCACATTAGGTTATTGGTTTTACAATTGAAAATATTATGTATTTAATACTTTTATACATAATTTTAAGTTCTATATTAGCCTATACATGTTTTAGTATAATATACGCAGTGTTACTGGTGGTCAAACGATACAATGTAATGGTCAAAGCTGCAATGTAATGTATAATAATGTGTGTTAACATAGTGTGGAATGCATTTCTCTCACAGAGTAGACTTGGTCCAGCCAGTATGGCCAGTATAGGCCTATACAGAGTTGTGTTGTCTACCAGTTTTTGTTCTTCAACCACAACATTGTTGATGGGTAAATGTTGACAAATGCTTATTGGCTGAGTGCTGAATACTCAGTTCTTTAGACATGATTCAGCCCACGCCGCAGGACTTAAAGCTACGTACCATATTCACTACACAGTCCTGCTTAAGAGTCAACACCTATAGGGCACCTGAGTGTAAATCACTCTTCTGTTGTCGAGCACAGCTGTACCGTAGACACATTAGGAGCCTTTTAGAACATGGCTACGCTGATGTGAGGTAACAAATGTATGATTGTTGTTCATGTCAATGTTAACGGTACTGGGAAGCGATCCAAGCTATCTGATTGTACTCCAGTGTTATGAGAACTTGACAGTGGTGAAGACAGCCTTTGTTTAGCAAGTGTTTATTTTTGCACCGGTGATCTTTAATTCTACCCTTAGGCTGAGGGGAATGTAAGGTATCTTGTAATCCAACACTTTGTTCACAGAAGCCTGTAGTGCAGGTCCAACTCCAGATCTCTGTTTACACTCAAAGTCTGTGCTGCTTGATTCTGATGTAGAAGCAGATCACTGTTTATGTTGGACAAACACATGTGGCAGTTGTCTGGGGAGGAGCAGAGATGGGTGCTAAACCAAATACTGGTAGAAAATGAGTGGAGGAGCGTTGATTGCAGCTGCTGGCAAAAGGTTCCCAACTAGTTTAATAATGTTCTGATTGACAAACCCATAATGCAATAGGCTTCAACTTGTTTTTATGACACTGTTTCCTTGTTCCCCCTCAGAGTCTGGTGGAATGAACAGAACACAAGCATATTCAAAGAATATTAAAGATGCAGTCAGTGATTGTAAGCTAACACACTATGTTGCCTCACAGTACGTAGCTGCCCGCTCTGTGTGCTGAAACAATAACCGGGTGTTGCTACACAGCCATGGCTCTGTAAATGGGAAAACAAACAAAGTGGTGCAGACCGCACCACACAACACTATCCCAGACTTGGCAACGTGTGTTCACTGTGGGGGCTGGGCTTCTGAGGGAGAAGCCTATGGGGCTGAAGGGGGCGGAGCTTCTGAGGGAGCAGCCTATGGCGTTGAATGGGGAGGGGCTTCTGAGGGAGAAGCCTATGGCGTTGAAGGGGGAGGGGCTTCTGAGAGAGAAGCCTATGGCATTGGAGGGGGCGGGGATTCTGAGGGAGTAGCCTATGGCATTGAAGGGGCGGGGCTTCTGAAGGAGCAGCCTATGCGTTGGAGGGGGCGGGGCTTCTGAAGGAGCAGCCTATGGCGTTGGAGGGGGCGGGGCTTCTGAAGGAGCAGCCTATGGGTGGTGTTTTTGTTTTGATTGAATTCAAATGTCAACAACCTTTCTCCAGCACCCCGACCATAACCTCACCTCCAGACACCAGGACCAGGACAGACACGCTCTACATTGTTTTACATCTTTGGGTTAAAACATTAGTGAATAAATATTAGTAATACACTCTATTTGTATATCACTTTTCATACAAGAATAGCAGCTCAAAATGCTTTACAGAGGGGGGGAACACACTCGTACGTCCTGGGAAGAAAATACAGAAATAAACAACCTAAGCAATATAAAATGTTTAAAGGAATAAAGTAAAAATATGAAACACATAAACGTAATATAATTAAACACAAACAAACCCACTATAATTCATATTTCAGTCTGTTGTTGTTTATTTCAAAGAGTCTCTTACTCTCTTTGATATAAACTACAAATATAAATACTAATTTTTATCTAAACGTGACAAAACGTTTAGATAAAAAAGACACAAAAGACAGACCGTGATGTGTGTGTGTGGGCTATGTGCATGTGTGTGTGAGCTATGTGCATGTGTGGGCTATGTACATGTCTGCATGTGTGTGCTATGTGCATATGTGTGTGTGTGTGTGTGTGTCATTCAGTATTTGTTGGTCCCTCCCCCCTGATGTTTGAGACTTATGATTGGCTGAGGTGAATGTTAAAACAATGTCCGACCGCCTTACATAACTCACTCCCACGGGAGGCAGAGCGAGCATTGCACTCTGCAGTGCTGTGGGTCCACAGCCATGTACACACACACACATGCACATAGCCCACACACACACACACATGCACACACACGATTCAGGTTGGTGGGAACTTTGTTTGATGATGTAATTATATATTGAAATGGTGGTAGTCATGGTGACAAGATGCTGTAACTATTCTGATATAATATTGATTGTCCATCTAATGACACGTGTACTACATGTATGACCTGTCCAACTAATGGCACATGTACTACATGTATGACCTAAGTAAGTCGCTTTGGATAAAAGCAAATGGGTGCTGAGTCACTGAGAGATTTCTGAGTGAACCAGGAAGAGCAGAATACCTTGTCCAAGACTGGCTCATGCTGCCTGAAGCTCTTCTGGTGTTGTGTCACATTCATATGCAGGGTAGCTCTTGTTAAAAGATGGGAAAGTTCAATGATCTGCTGTTGTCAAGATGAATATCGACCACGACTGCAGAAGCAGCGGAAGGAGGAAATAGAGAGAAAACATCTGTATGGTGGACCTGCCTTCGTCCCTTACACGTGCTTGTATGTGTGCTTCTTGGACGTCCCCCTACACCATGTGACCCAAGACAGGGGGAGGGGGTGCACCTCCTTGTGATCCAAGAGGGGGGGGGGGTTGCACCTCCTTGTGACCCCACAAAGGAGAATAGACGGTGGGCTGCATGAGGAGGCTGGAGAGGACAAAGAGACATTTTCCACAGTTCATCCCAGTTTATTCTATTTACATTCCCCCCTTCCATGCTGCTGGAGGTTCTGGGGCAAAGCTCATAACCTGTTTCAGATGCTTCTCTGATCTGCACCAAATAGCTGTCTTCTCGTGCACAGCAGCTTGAAGCATTAGAATAACTATCATTACTGCAAGATTACAGGCTGCTAAGATGGCTGTTATGAATATGCACGTAGGCAGTAAGATGAATAATTACGCTGCCGTCAGCCAAAATGACAGCACTCATTTCTGAGTCATGGATTGTACCTTCTCAGTGTGAACCAACTGTGAACCAGTGTGCGCTGCCAGAGAGAGTTGTCCAGACTAGTATCTGTTCTACAGACACACCATGGCCACAATCAACCCTAACTAGGTAACTGACACATACAGTTACAATCAATATATGTTAAAATGTATTTACCTGAAATCATAAAATGAAATAGTTTCAGTTATATTTCAGTGTAGGCTGTGTGTAGCCTATGATTTCAAGTAATTACATTTTAACATGTCTTGATTGTATATTGATTATTTATCTACAACCAGGAGCTAATACTTGTGTTGAGATTGCATGCCCATATAGCTAAAAATCAACCGGTGTTGGTAACTCCGTAGCCCTGCCGTAACAGTCAATGACCGAAGTCTTCATCCTATGACGCCAAGGGCTTTCGAACGCTTCGAAACTTGACGAGAAAGGCTATTGACCAAGCTGCAATTTTTGACGAGTTGGGAATGAGAACGTGTTGCGAGATCAGGATGGTCTCAGCTTTAGTTTTACTTGAGAATGCGTCTGGAAAGCATAGAAGTAATTGCGATTGTGTCCGAGTAGCAACTTACCAATCCAACCTGTTGTATTTATAGCTATACAGACGTGGTTTAGGTGTGCGGAGCGTTTTAGGTCTGCCGGCCGAAAACAACCACAGGGTTCATCCAATCAACTGCCAGGTATTTTTTTGAAAGTACCTGCCCCTTACAAACAGGTTTGATGTACGGCTCCCCAGGTGGACCTGTGTGACTAACAATCCATCTGGCATGTCATGTTAGAAATATGAGGCCCAGACGCATACGTATGCCTGTTCATAGTCGTATCTGACTTGTATCTAGTTCATTAGCAGCATGTCTACACATAGAGTACAATATCAAGGGTGCTCCATTGTTTTATGCCTGTACACGAAGCTATTACCGTTCTGTTAAATGTCTCGCACCCAGCAACTTTACTGTTGCCTGTACTTGTTCAGTAAGTGCTTGGAAAGTGCAAAAGCAATCTTTAAAAAACAAGTTATTGTTTATACAAAGGCCTATTTACAGCCCCTCCTTCTGAAAGGCCAATGGTTATATTGTCATATAAACCTTGCTGAGCGGTGACGTAAGCATGAGTGAGCTCACTCTTAGCTTTGCCGTCTGTGTCTGGTCTAAAGGCCCTTTATTTCAGTAGACGCAGGCGGTTCTACTTCTTGGCTGAAGACGCAGTCGAGCAGAATTGCCCGTCAACAAGCCCCCCTCACCCCCTTCCGTATTGTTTAAGGGGTACAGACATTGCCTCAGCCACAGCTGGTCTTATTTACCCCGCACTGGTTCCACGATAAAGCACCTTCTGGAACCTGCTCACAAGTTACTCTGGGCCTCCTGAGCTGCTGCCATGATGCTACAATTGTCCTCATTGAAGCTCCCCAGGGGCTGTTGGGGCACCTTTACTACCTGTGGTGACTGGTGGTCAAGGGAAGAGAAGACTTCTTCAGAGAGTACAGCATGTGTTCAGGTGAAGGAAGAAGATACATTTGTTCAAGCTGAACAAATGTATCTTCTTCCTTCACCTGAACAGAAGATAAATGGGTTGATCAAAGACTGAACCTGGAAGTGTTCTGTCTGTTTTTGTGACAGCAGATTGCCCCCACACCCCTTCCTGTTCTGTGGAAGATTATCAGTTAAATATCTCAGCAGTGCTCTCAGCGTCATCTGTCTGGAATGTGCTAGATGGCGGACTCGTCCAGACAAGCAGCGTGAGACGGGCAAGGTGCATAAGCCCTGTGTCCACCAAACACATTTTTAGACCACAACCTCATTTTCTGAGCACTTCCAGAGCGCTTCTCTCCAGCACTTGTTGCTAGGCTACAAATATCCGATATTGACTACTCCAGTACTGTTCTGAAACTGTTTTCCACTGAAAGCGCAGGGAGCGCAACACTTTAAAGTGTTCACGCCCACGGCAGTTTTGCGGCGAGTGCGCTCAGCTTGCAGCGCTGAGCTACAGGGTTTGTATTGAACAGAGGCGCTCTCAGCGCTACAAAGGCGTGTGATGGACACAGACCCTACAGGCACCATGCCTTGTGTGTTGTGTTGTCTAGTCGCACGCTTTCAACATTTCTACAGAAGGACCTGAATGCAGGTCTTAATATAAGATTTCATGTTTAATAGAACGTCTCAGGTGTCTTTAAATCCAGACATACACGCTCCTTTACTGTAATATCCAGTTCAATTGGACTTTATCTTCATACAAGACACACAGGCTGACAACCTCTGGGCTTTGTCACTAGTGAGTCATAACCCAAAGCAGATCCATAATCCCAGTGTTTGTTATTATTCTGAGGAAGAGCAGCTCATCAATGATGGCAGCTCATCTAGGAGGTATGGCCGTTTATACAGCAGGGTATTTCATTTGAATGAAATGTATTTTCTTTTTGCAGTACAATTTAAATTGGGGGTTTTCTGGTGGACCATCATTCCTTCCTTGTAATTAAACTGTTGTCTTTAGTCAATAGTTTCCAATTGTAAGGGGGGTTGTTTTTCTGAAATCTTATCCAACTCCTGGTGCTTTGTAAGAGAAGTGGTAGCTAATGAATCTTTCAGTGAAAATGTCTTTAGATTTGCTGTTAATCCTGTTTCACACATATGACGATATAACGTTTTGCAGGATATTACAGTGCAACAAATCTCTAGTAGGCGCAAGAAAAACACATCCGTCAACTAGCTTGCTTTATCTCTGTTTCAAAGACCTTTCTAACATCTTCCTTGATTGGTGCGTAGATGGAGTGTCTGGGCTGTGTGAGGCCTTCTGTTCAGATATGCGGCAGAATGCTGCCATGGTTTTAATTGGCCCCCACTGAGCCTGGATGCCCATCAGTTTTGATATTACCTATGGCATCTTTTCACAAGGCGTCTTCGTTGTTAATTGTTAACCAGGACACTCATAAATGCCTGAGAATCGTAGTCCAAACTAATGGACAGATCAGCACCTAACCCCCTTCTTCCCACTCCATGTGAAATAATATCTCAGTAGTACTACACCATGTGGTGAAGCCTGGTTAACCTCACCCTCTCTATGATTTGCATCTCTTTACATATTAGTTTCATGTTGCAGCTCAAATCCGTTCATAGCCAAACAGGCGTCAATCATTAGCGTCATTAGCTGCTTGTAGGAAGTGGTGATTAATAGTGCGTTCCTGGCAGCCTGCCGCCCTAAACCACTGTCACTCCTTAACTCAAAATGCAAGGAGCACAGACCGTACACAGTAAGAGACAAAGAGGAAAACACACAACATCTGCTACACTTTGCTTTCATTTCTGTCATCCATTACGTTCGTTATTCTCCGCAATAGAAACGAGACATGGGCAGGCTTTCATGCCGATACCCGAGAACAATATAAAGATTGTAGTTGGCCCACAAAGGCCTACATGTTTATTACATTTGCTCACTGTGCTTGAGTGGCGTTTGACCTTTAAGAGCCATGGGGACTTGTTAAACTCTGAGCTTCATGTATTTGCAAGGCAAGCAAATTAGAGCAACCAGCGCATTCCTTGTCTGAGTATGCTGTTGCAGCCAGATTGTTGTGTAACCAGGTAGGCTGGACAAGGTGCTTGCCTTCGTTTGACCTGATCAGAGGCACGTGGTGTGTAGTTGAGTTACTAGATACTGATGTATAATGTAACAGCATGACCATGGGACCACCATCCAGTAGGGTAACCCTGCCGTAACCAAGCAAGGTGGGTGTGTGTTTTGACACGTTGTAGGACAGCATCTGCCTGTCTCAGAGTCGCTGAGCTCATCGAGAAGACGAGCATAAAATAATGTCACCAGTCCTGAATCTCAGGAAGTGCAACTCCACGACGAGAACAAGACAATCGTTAGTGAAAGAAGTTCATTATTGAACTCATGCGTGTTGTTTATCATCAGGTATCAGATTATAGTGTGACAGAGGAGAATGTATTCCCTCCCCTCTGAGATGGAAACATGATGTTTAGAGAGGGACCCAGCAGCACCTTGATTTTCATAAACAAAACAGGAGGCTCTGTAAAGTGATGGAGCTCAACTAAAAAGAAACTTGAAAATTTGATGCATCACTGCACATCTAGTAGTAGGGGAAATACTAAATTACTAAATCAATTAATACATTCATTCATAAATTATATTATATTACTTATGTATTTTTTCACACACACATACATGATCCCACTACATGTAGACACACACACAGATCGTTGGGGGGGGGGGGGGGGGGGGGGGGGGGGGGGGGGGGGGGGGGGGGGGGGG
>JAODUH010005536.1:0-10077 GCA_027564835.1 Typhlichthys subterraneus | reverse complement strand
GCTGGACGTGCCTGGAACACCTCCCAAAGGAGGCGCCCAGGAGGCATCCTTACTAGATGCCCGTACCACCTCAACTGTTGTTGCATGTTGCATTTAATGCACCACAAAAAAAAACTGAATCAAATAAACAGTGAAAGCACCTTCAACTGTGAAATTACCCTTAATACTTTTCACAATCTTTAACCTTCACCCTGCGAGTGATAAACGCGAGCTTGTAACTCTAGTTTACTTGCAAAACGTAATGTGCAAAAAAATTATTTCTGTAATTGTTAGGAGAATTGCAAATCACGATAACAATGTGATTAATTGAACAGCATTATACCAGACAAAATGTACTTTTACAGTCACAGGGTTTTTGTTTTGTTTTACATAAATACATTGATAGACTGACTATTTACAGACAACAATGAGTTGGTAATTGAAGACTAAGACTGCTGTCAAGTAATTCTTTGACCACAGTGCAGATGAGTCCACTCAGCAGACCGGACAAGCCAGCTTTGACTCATTTGAAAAGCACTAAATACACAACAGAAACTACAGCCTGACGATTCAAAGCCAAGAAACCTGTAGATCCCGTGGAACCTGTAATTCAAAAAGACTAACAACCTTTTTCCCCGCGATGTATCCTCCGGCAGCTCCAAAGCTCTTGGTGAAGGTCCCCATCATCACGTCGATGTCAGCCGGGTCCAGACCAAACAGCTCGGTCATGCCCCTGCCGGTTGGGCCCACTGCTCCAATGCTGTGGGCTTCATCCAGGTACAGATACGCCTTGTACTTCTTCTTCAGCGCTATGATCTCTGGCAGCCGAACGACAGAGCCTTCCATGCTGAAGGGCAGAGAGGATGACATAGTCAGAAAGGCATGGATTCTAGAATAGGAAATGCACTAATTCACATATTGCAACTTAAACTGGCTTTTTAATACAATTTGACTATTTAACAGATGCTTTTACCTAAAGCGACATGTGAATAGTACAGTTAGAAATATTGCAAGTAGCAGCAGGTAAGGGACAGGCATTTGTACATAATAGTATGGGTGTGTCAGGGTTGAACCATGACCTTTTGGCCGGAGGTTGACCAGCCTAACTTGCTAACTGCTAACCTATCCTTCTGCCCACACAGTTCACAACTATTTCTACGTCTACTGTTTTAACTTTAAAATTCCATTCATCTAAATTAAAGCACAGTGTACCCTTTATGTACCCACACAGACTGTATAATCCTACTAGGGCTGGCCCCAAATATTTAATTATTCTGGTATTCGTTCGTTGGGTATGCATTCAATTAAAATATTGGGATTTGAATATTCGTTTTTTTCACATTATGCATGCATGTTTTCCCATTAATCCCTACTGTCGCCATATAAACCCACGTTAAAATGTAATTTCCTGCCCTACACTGTGTCATCAACACAATTGATTGCAATTGGCTCCGTTTGTGAGAAGAGAGCGAGGCTATTCATTCAACACACACTCTTATTGAGTAATACAGGAGGTATATGCTATTTGACAGCTCTGACTGGCTCAATTGACGTGTCTAACAAAGTGGCTATTTTGAGCGCATGGCTATGTTTAAATGCTCACTGAAGCTTGGAATTGAAGATTACTTCTTTTATACTTCCTAATTATAGTTGAGTTTTTAAATGGTGTTTTTGAGAAAGAGTATTGGAATGCTCGTTCGGAAACACCATCAAGTATTCAAAATCTGTAAAATGGTATTCGGGACAGCCCTAAATCCTACATTGCTCGATCTCCCAAGCATCCTTCTGCTGTCATCGCTCATATTTTCCTCCTCTCCCCTCTAGCCCATTCACTCCATCAGAGACAAGCCCTTAAGGGCGTGGCTTGACAGAATGGGTGTTTGGCAGAGGAACGGTTTGATCCCAGGCCTGGTATCCCTACTGGCCCAAGAAACCTCTGTGCCTAATAACAGGGTTCCAGCGGGACTGATGTGAACATCAAAGGAGGCCTACACTATTTACACAAACACTATCCCGTCCTGGAGGTAATAGACGGTGCAATATTTCTTTCACCAGCACTTTGTAATTTTTATCCTTGTTAAAGGTGGTGTCTGATACAATGCGTTCCATCTCTCCCGACATACGGATTTGAATTTATTGCACTGCGGCGGGACTTACCGGGAGCGTGATCGCGGTTTGCCTTCGGATTCATTTACCATTCTCACGTTAGCTAAACGAAACTGACCAGATAATTTATTTCGGGAAAGAACACGATTGGGGGAAAGGGGGGGGATGACGAAGACGAAGGGTAGAGAGGAGAGAAGAACGTGGACGTGGTGAACAGTCGAGGCTGCAAGTGTAACAGAGTCAATCTCCGGGACTCCGCTTGGCCTTGACTCAGAGATAATGAGCAGATGGAGAGAGTCACAGAGGCTCCAGACTGCTCACTGCCAGAAGACACACAATACCTATCGCCCCAGTCCAGTGATCACACACACACACCAATATTCAAGGATAAAGAGGGAAGGGGTTGCATTTGACGTCTTTAATGGGCTGCTAAACACACAGGCATAACGCTTTCTTCAGGTTACAAATACTGAGCCTTGCTAAACTCACCTAAAGACCCTTCTTTATCCCTGCCGTTTCATGTACTAATTGGATCATCTGAGCAGAGGTATTGCATGGGTCTTTTGTGTGTGTGAGTGCGTGCGTGCGTGCGTGCACGCGCTGACCTGTAGATGCCTTCCACAATGATCATGATCTTCCTCCATGGCCGGTGTGTTCGAGGCTGTCCTAAGCACACGGCGTCTCTCAGCATCTTCTCCAGACTGTGCATGTCTGAGATGGGCAAATGCACGCGCGCACACATTATGTACACACATACAGTACACGCACACGCATGCAAATAAGAACGCAGGAAAACGCAAACAAATCTGTGTTTTAAACAAGGATAAGCAGCAAATTTAAACAATAGAAAGCCATGCAAATTATGGATATTAGTACGCATTCATGCATAGATATGCAGCCTTAATGTTATCACAGCATGCGATCTAGTACCAGAAGGCACAGGGAGGTTGTGCCTGTGCCAGTCATACCTTCCACAAACTACAAGCAGGAAATACCTCTGCAGCATGGCGGTAATCAACACCTGCAAACTCCATCAGATAGAATCACAAGCTGAGATAAATAAGACTGCTTACGCACGCATCTCTCTGCTATGAGATTGCTTAATAATGATGGAACATCTTTTTATAGGTACTAAGTACTGGTTAGAAATACTGGGAAGAAATACAGTATGATAAGTGTGCAATTCATGACAGGAAATATGTGCCATTTGCAAGCGAGGACCAGCAGATGGCAGTATTGAATAAATGACAGACAGGCCAACATAAGCACACATGTAAATAGTCTGGCCACCATTTAAATAGTTAGGCCTACATCTATATATAAACTAATTATTAACAGTTATTAAGTGTTCCTCAAAACATAACAAGATAAGAACTCTATTTAAATAATTATTTTCAGTAGTTAGTAGTAGTAGGTTTCAAACATGAGAACAAAAGCAACCACTCCCGCACCTGAAAACACTACAATGCGGCCAACGCCCCCAGCCCCTGAAAACATGAGCAACCCCTCCCTCACCTTATCTGTGTGCTATCTGTGCAGTCACCAGAGCATGTGAATTTACACTCATTCACCCACAGATGAAACCCTCACTGAAATGACCCCTACCCTGCCACCTTTAAAAGTGTTCTCAAACATAGCAAGTGTGTTTGCAGTAATGTAGCAAATCATGGTGACGTGTGTTTGGGGGTGGGGAAGGGCTATATACACAGTGGGAAAAATGTTTTCATTGTCACAAAAATTAATTTATAAAAATAAATACATTGAGTATATTTGAAGAAGAAAAAATAAAAAGGAACAGTTCCCCACACAAACCAAATTCCATCTTAATCTATGTATGGCATTAATGTTAGTTTCACAGAAAAGCACCAGTTGCCTACGCAACTCTCTGCCCGGCCTGAAATTCCATTTGTGCTGATTCAATTCTAAAGCTACACTGAAACATCACCTGACAAACATCTGAGGCATTGCCTACTTTGTGTTGTGCAATGACAGTCTTTGCTTAATGATATCACCTGTCAGTTGTGTAGTTGGTTTATATAATCTCCTTGGTAAATAAAGGCCTTGCTTAATAAAGCAGCACAGTCCAGTTTATTGTAGAAGACTGGGAGTGGTCAGGAGCTCTGCTGCCCCAGGGCTCTCTTTCAGTTTCTGGCCTCTAGGGTCTGCTGGGAAGACCCTTAACTGACTCTGCTTGTACCTGTCAGCACTCATTTGGTGTCAGAGGCTCGCCTCAATATCCAGTCTGATGCACTTCGGGCTCTAGCCCCCCTCCCTCAATAGAAACACTTCATAAAGTTTTTTGTGGAGAGACGTGTTTTGTGGCGAGAGCAGCCACTGCTGACATAGTATGGGGCGCACACAGTCTGAACTGAAAGAATAAATGTACTTACTGTTGTGTTTGAAAACCCTGATGGCTGCTCCCGACAGTCTGGCTCCCAAGATTAGAGACGTGTGATTCAGCTCATCGCTTAGTATCAAACAACCCTGGAACCAGCGCAGAGCAAGGACGTCAGTTCGCCTTCTATTGTTACTTCTGAATTGTACTCACGCCCTCAATGTTATGGTGGTTAACATTGGTACAAGCCTGTGCAAAGTTCCTGCATTAGCTGTAGGAAACATTAGTCACATATAATCAAGAATAGCATGATCTGAAAATCTATATGTTTTGGAATTATTACAACATATACTGCACCTATGCAAGCAAGCAAGCAGACAAAACAGGGTACTGTTTAAAGACTACTCTGAACGTACCAAGACAAATAGTTACATTTCATTGAGCCAAGGGGGGATAGTTCAAAATTAACTGGGAGCATTTGCGGAGGCAGGATATTTATATAGTTTGCTGAATGTACAAATTATGTGACAACAGCACGCACGCAGACACACACACACACTTATTTGTGTACCAACGGGACACGCTGTCTTATTATAAACCCCTCGGAGCATTTGCCTTCATTAGTCTGATTGATTTCAGTAAGGGCGTGCAGGCTGTGTTGACACAGTGTCAGAGACACTTTTGTCCTGGGGTCTGACTGACCCTGCTGCACACGCACAGAGCCTGACCCTGCAGGACTGAGCTGGCAGGCCTCCATTCACGTTGTGGCCCTCAAAGCAGACCCGAGGGCAGAGGGGCTGCTTACAACACGCGGGCCGCATAACACACCCCGTTCACAGTCTGCCCATAGCCACCTGCCCCTCTTGACGTCTGGTTCAATCAGCTTTGACCGTGCCCCCGTGTTGCCCCGGGTAACCTGTGGCTGTCTGCATTAACCAGACGGGCATGTGCCAACAGTACCCTTGAGTTATGCCCTTAATAAATGGCTCATATGTCTGACAGCATTGTAGCCATGTACGCCCATAGCCTTACCGCTCCTGGCTACTGAAATTTTTAATTTTAATTAATGACAGTGGGTGGGCAGTTGTTAGCAGCTGATTCCAGACAACTGCTTGTTATTAATTTGGCTCAGATGCGAGAGGTACGAAAGGGATAATTAGATTAATTTGTGCTATGCTGTGACACACAGGTCCACAGAACATGGCTAAAAATCCAAAACATTACATAATGCTCCACAAACGCCACTATCGCATCCTCTTCACGACACATACCTTGCCAACCAGCGCGGGGATGTTCATGGAGTTGGTGGCAAAGCCCATTCCAAAAGCCATGCAGGACTCCACCTTCAGGAAGGAGGCCACAAGCTGCTCCAGCTGCTCGTGTATGCTCAGGTTCCCTGTATTAAGGCAGGGATGGTGCCGTCAGTCTCTCACAAAGACCACACATGAGGGCTGTGGGATTTACCATTGTGCTGCTGACCTATTGACACACAATGGTTTTCCATTCACATTTTGATTTCAACCAAATAACATAGGAGGGAAAAATGCCTCTCACTTACAAGTGTTTTAAAGGGGTTTCAAGGTTCATTTGGGTGGATGCGGTTTCTTCTTGGGTAATATCACGGGCCTAATATCCATGAGTCCAACATGGCCTGGAATGTGGCACCACAGCAGAATTTGGGACCCAAGGCAGCTGAATATAACTTAGTCTGACAGATGTGCCCCACCATTCATTTAGAAAATTGATCAGAATGCAATCTGCCAGATGACAGTGTTTTTCTACTTTGTACAATAAAAGGGGGTATTTTCTGGCATCTCGTGGGGGATTTCAGGCTTGCCCTCTACAAAAAAAAGTAATTACGGTATAATTGTGAGCTACAGCGAGAAAAACTGGCAGTGAAAGGCTCATATATATCTTTAATTTCCACTGGCTCTGGACATCACTGTATTACTGGGCTCTTTTTGTCTATAGGACGCCAGCCCCAACTGTAATCTATCTCACAGTAGTTGTATAGGCCATAATACAAAGTCTGGCTGGTCACTAGTAATATATTACATTACAGAGGTTATTTTTGAAAATGTAATTCTGGTCAAAAGTGTGAATGCCAACATTCTGGCCTAAATGGTAAAATACTAAGATTCTAGAAAAGATTTATTTTAATTTGATCAGAATTAAGAGTTTGGTACTTGACACAAGCAAGTTGTTCTAATTTTAATTGTACTTAGACTAGAACCAGTCCGTGGACATATCACACTGGGGCTAATACATAGCCTAGTGTCAACAACTCTTTGGGGTCCTGTCTGTGGTGAGTATGGTACATCGTGTTCAGTGTAAAGTAACAGGCGCACTACACTGAAGCTGTAGTAGCATAGGGACATAGAGGGAATTCCCCAAGAGGGAATGCCTGAGCAGTCTCCTCCACTCAGAACACATTAATACTTAAATATTGTCCCAAAGGCCCATCAAAACAGGCCTCACCACTTTTACAAACGGTTGGCGTTAGAACAATTTCTTAGAAATATTTTCATAATTGGAGTGACATAATAATAAAAGTCCTGTGCTATTCAGCTCCCATAGGATGAAAGCTTAAGGCAGAACGTGTGTTTGTGGAACATAAAAGTGTAATGCACTGAAGTAACACTCCCTTTTATGGTGTTTTCCCATTCTGAGCCTTCCATCAGGCTGTGTGCCAACTCATATTGATTCATACATTTCCTCGACCACTCAAGTTCTGAACCCCTGCCAGCATGTGCAGGATTTTTTTTTTTTTTTTTTTTTTTTAAATCAGACTGCATTGGCATTTGGTCTCTTTATAGAGCACTTTACTCAGTGGTGGCTGCACAGGCCAGGCCCCTTATTGATATGCTAACCCCATACTGTACCGTTACTTTGCTTCACCGTACTCTATAAGGTAATGTAGCAGCCATCAGACCCTCGCTCACTTGCAACTGATTAAACTCTTAACTGTCCTCTGAAGTACCAAGGTCACTACTCTGCAGGCACAATCACCACCGCTGGTTGAGCAAGGCCGTATAAATGGCTATGTGGTACTCATCAACCAATCTTAGACGACTCTTAATATCCTGCAGAGGCCGTAAATGTTGTGTTTGCAAACCTCAGAGGCAACCCTCTTTCTGTATTGTCGGCTAGTGACAGAGAATTGAGTTTGAAAGTATGCATTACTGAACAGCTCAGCCCAGTAAAGTTAATAATTCACCCTGACTAAGCTCCTTTATTGTAGTCTCGATATACAAAAGATAATAAGCATTATAAGACTGTGCATCTATGGTTGTACAGAAACAGCCCCGCCACACCTTAAATAGCTAATCAATAGAACTGCAGTAATGATTAGGCCATATTAATTTTTAATAGGCTACCTATTATACTGCATGTGTAAAAGCCTCACAAAACACACTATATTATATTCTGTAACTTGACTTAAGCAAAAGTAGGATTTTAATTCACGGAGCAGATAACCAGGAAGTAATCCTTTCACAGCTTCCTCATCTAATAATAACTCCTGAAAATATTTACCATAGTTGCTTCACACACCTGGATTAAGTCATAGCACGGATAATAATTCTGTGTTGTTTCATATTGCCATTGAATATATGATTAGATAGGGTGCATTTCTTGCTAAAAAATCCTCACTTCTCAAATAGATTTTAATGTGATTTGAAAGTTAAACAAGGTGTAAATTAGTAATGGGGCATTACATTCAAATTCTAATGTAAACATTTGCCTATAAAAACACCGACAGCATGACAAATTACAAAAGTATACTGTTGTGTTCACACAAAAATACTCTATATTAAATTGAATGATAATCCTGTATAAATATTTAAGGGAGTCAATACTAGGCGCATTAAAAAAAAACACTTAATCTGAACAAGCTGGACAATCTGTACCAGCGTTTTGTTGGAGAATAATCTCCACATTTACAAGTCGAAAGAAAACGTGACGATGTCACGACTGACACAGATACACTGGAGTCTTAAATAATTGCTGCCTGATAAGGACCCAGGGAAGAAAACTGAATGATCCCTTACGGTCTCAGAGAACCAACAGGAGCACATTACAAACCCACACTGTAAAACAAACAAACCCATTCTGATAGAGAAATTGCATAAATGTATCTACGAGAGGGTAGAGGAAGAGGTTAGGCTTACTCCCAGCCCACACAGTATACTGAAATGTGTATTAGGGTGCATTTTTTTTTGAATGTTCCATTATTACCTTTTAGGCAATTTGTGTTGAAATGCTATAATTTTAAATCTTCAATCAAGTCAATATCAGAGAGAGATTTGAACAACAGACATGGAGGGGTGGGACTTTCAGAATGAATGTAAAGTAAGTCTGCCCAGTATGTATTTGAGCACATGCTTTGTCTACAAAGCTTATGAGAAGAATTGGACGAGTAGGCTCAGATCTCCATGTCTCCATGTCCAAAAAGGTACAGTATTTGAGAGAACATAAGTATATCTAGTTGTACTGTCTTTAAATAAACATGTTCACGTGCAATATTTTATGCTGATGCTACCGGTATTTGTCATGCTATTAAATAAAGGGTTAATTGATTGTGAGCAATATGCACACAAGACATATGCACACAAGACATATGCACACAAGACATTAACAACGGTTTGGGAGTGGTCACTCAAAAGATGGGAGAACCCTTGGAGGAGAGTATGGAGTCAGTCACTGACAAAGGACATCATGCTCATAGATCAAGTTATGATCCATGAACACGCAGAGAGCCATTGAACAGATTTTTTTAGAGACACTGGATCCTCAATGAATTGCCTCGACAGTCAGATTATATTGTTGGTCTTGTAGGACAAAGACACTTAAACACCATCAAAGGTTGAGTTAAACTTCAGAGAATAAAACAATTAAAATACATCTAAAGCACACTTTTAGATTCTAGACTCGCTTCTAAAGCTACTAATGTTTAAACGGCTTTCTGCCATGTTTCATGTCTGCAGAGTTTCCTAATGTTACATTTTACTATGGCATCCACTGCTCAATGTGGACCACTATGTAATAATCCAAGTTTATTCCCAAACGTAAATTATTCAACAAAGGGTGAATAATTCATAGAATGTTGCAGCTACTGGAAGATAATTAAAGATTCGGACAGTATAATTTATGAGGAAGATAATATGATGGTGCAAGGACAGAGGGAATTCGGTTTACTGTTTTATGATCAACCAGTGTCACAAAGTTAAGCGTTTTGTTAATGTAGTTTGTACAGTTTTTATTACATGATTATTTCATTAAATTCAACTGCCGGATGTGTTTCTTTTAAACAAACCCATCTTAGAACTTGTATATTTTTAAAATGTATGGTAAAGGTGCTTTTATTGTCACATACATGTAGCGAAATGTGTTCTCTGCATTCAACCCATCACTCTAGGGAGCAGTGGGCAGCCACTGTGCAGCGCCCGGGGACCAACTCCAGGTAGAGGCCAGTGTCACTGGTCAAATGGCACTGACTGGAGAGAGTTAGCCTAACATGTTTTCTTTGCTTTAAAGTGACAATGTTTCTCCAAGTAAACCCATAACTGATTTGATTATTACTGTGTAGGGCAGGGGTAGGGAACCCTGGTCCTGGAGAGCCGCAGCCCTGCATGTTTTAGATGTCTCCCTGCTCCAAC
>JAODUH010005535.1:0-10078 GCA_027564835.1 Typhlichthys subterraneus | reverse complement strand
CATGACCCACCCTTCATGACCATAGGTGAGGGTAGGAACAAAAATTGCCCGGTAGATCGAGAGCTTTGCCTTCCGGCACAGCTCTCTTTTCATCACCACGGTGCGGTAATGCTGGAGACGTTGAATAAATATTAGATTTCCTATGAATTATGAATACATTTTGTTTAAATGTCTTTAAGCTCTTATGCAATGCTGTTTACGTAGCGGTGTAACGGTTTTCCAAATCCAGTTTTTGAACAGAGTTTCACATCTTTCTATAGTTAGGGTTTGTTTATGTGATGGGAAAGCTATAGTAGCCTCTGGAAATCCCAGACAACGACCACATAGCAACGCTGTGTGGGTGTAGTGTTAATTGTGAAATGAAAAACATGTTTTTGTTACAGTAGCAGGGTCATAAGAGCTCAGCAGGCTGCACCTGCAGTAGGTTGGGACCATGTGAGGTATCTATGTAACCACGTTAGCTAGATACCAGGCCAGTGTGTTTTGGTGTGGCGCAGCAGCACATCTAAATGAACGCAGAGTAATCACATTTAATGATGTTGCTCTCATGACAGCATGTGCTGCATGGCATTTTTCGAGTATAACTTTGTATTTGTTCTGTCTGCAATATGCAGTTTGCGCCTGGCAATGTTTGATTATCCTCACTGTGCAACCAAAATGTCCCTATTTGAGAGTGACAAAAGTAAACACTCGGTGCAGCTGAGCCTTTACGGTTCTAAAACCGTGGCGTTTCTAATCCCGGTTAGTAGTGAAACCGGTTAATCGCTGCATCCCTAGTTGTAAGTGCTGTATGCGGTTAACTAAAATGTAAAACGACCTCTTGAATACTGCTGGGGACTGAAGGTGCACAGCAGCAGTTGAATTAACCAGTCTCGTCTTTTCTCCAGGAGCGGGCAGAACCGGAACTGTCCAATATGTCGCCTGCAGGTAACTGCTGCCAACGAGTCTTGGGTGATGTCGGACGCGCCCACAGGCGACGACATGGCCAGCTACATTCTGAACCTGGCTGATGAGGCGGGCCACCCCCACAGACCATAATAGTCACCCCGGAGACGGGACCCCCGGGACAAGTGGTGCCTGGTGGTGTTGTCGTCTCTCAAAAGGCCAGTGTTCAAAGCCTCCTTAGTCTCAGTTCATGTAGAGAGCTTGCATAGAGCGGACATGATGACGCGTAATGTGAATTGATGCAGTGTATGTTATACTGCATGTCGTCATGACCACATCCTTTATCATTTGGCCCAGACTGTAAACTGAGTTATGTAGTCAGGTCGAAGTTCAGTGTTTGATCTGACAATGTAATTCTTGGCTTTGGGGAACCAACTGGGCTCACAGTTTGATGAAGTGTACTTATTGTGACATTAACCGTGGAAGCAACCTGTGTTTGGTGTGTATTTGCTCTAAAACGAAATATAGGAAAGCCTTGTTCTGCTTGGTCTTGCCTAGTCTTATAATCTCAAGCAATTGCACTCTGAATTCAGAAAAATGTATTTATATTTCTAAATAGCTTGTTGTTCACATGAAAATAACTTGCATACAATTCGTAGGTGTTATTCAGAGGAAATTACATTAATCTTAGCTGTCTGGATCTAATTTTATTTTTTTAATAAATTATTACATTTTTCATATTGATAAGTAAATATTATAGTAGGTAGTCATTCTTCACTGTTCAATAACCTTTTCAGTCAGTTATTTAAAAACCAAACATTTGTCTATAGTAACACGTTTGGGACTTCATACGCTGCTTTTAATGAATGAGTGAAAGCTACACGTTTAGTCTCGTTTCTTTTCTCAGATGCCACTGTGTTTTGTGTGTACTGTATTTTGCAGCCTTACGGTAGCGTATCTTAACTGTAATATTATTGGGAAACCATCGTTGGTTTATTGGTATTATTTAGGGGGAATGTTTAATTTAAAGACCAATTACTTACTGAAAATATTCTCATTTTCTTTTGTCTTTAAGACGGTATACACTTTTTGCACTTTACTACAGCATTGTTATGGAATTAAAATAAAGTTGATATAACTGCAAATTGAATGACATTATTTGAAATTATAATGAAAGTCAAGAAGAGGTAATAAAATAGTTTTATTGGATTATAAAAATATCAAGTCACGATTATGAAAAACACATTTTTGGTGGCAAACCTAGCCACGTAACAATGCCTATGCATTTACAGTGTTACACCACTAGGGGGCCGATGTGTGCTTCATTGACCTGTTAACCAGAACCTTTGCTGCAGCAATGTCAGTTAACAAACCCATTGCTAAAAGATGAACACGTTTATATCCTTAACACGTGAAATCACCTTTTTTTTTTTTTTTTTTTTTTGTAAAATATTCTAGCCAAACTTTATTATTTTTTAAATATATAATAGTCCCAACTATAAATTGTGTATATAAGGCCGTTCAAAAAGATGTGACAAATGTTTTGCTCATGTAGATTGCATATGCTTCTGCTTAACTGCACTGCCCACTTGAGTTTATATGTTGTGGTTTTCTTGCCAGTTTAAAGAGTAACTGCACCCTAAATTTTATTTTGTTTTTAGCTGTAAACTAAAGACTACTGCGTTGAGTGACATAAATGCTGGCGTTAATATTTTATCAGGATTTTATGGTCTGAAAATGTCTCTACACGCCATCCGTTAATCGCGTAGGACTAGGCTGGTTTACAATAGTACACATGGTCCGTTTGTGCATCAACAAATCAATTTATGTTAATGAGGAGGCCCTCTCTCAGACCCCCCCCACCCCTCACTCTGCTGCTTCACTACGTTTTAGCAATTTGTGGAGACGCTGGGTGCAGTTACTCTAAGACCATCTGTGAAGTCTCCTTCATTCACGGTGTGTGGCAGGTGTGTTCTGAGGCGTCTAGATTCATATAAACAAGCCCTTGGCATACCTTTAGACATGAAAAAGCAACAAGTGTCTATTAACTGTAAACGGAGGAATGTGTAATCTACCATCATTTGACAGACACGTCTACAAACGAACCCCCCAGAAGTGAGCATCAATAGGTCAGGCACTGTTCACCTGTTAAAAAACATAAGTGAAGCTTATTATAGTTCTAAGTGAGAACTTTAAACATTGTCCCCTAAGCCCTCGCACTCTCCTAGCATCACAAGCTCCACGTTCATTTCACTACGACAAGAAGTCTGGAACATCTGCATGCAAAAGTGTTTGTCTCCCGTGTAGAAAACAACCAAGCCAGTCAGTGGCTAGCTGACTGGCTAGCTGACGTTTCCCAAGAGGATGACATCAGTGTGATGTTCCACCGGCCCTCTAGCTGATGTTAAACGTTCTGATTGGGTGAGGTAAAGGTAGGTTGTCTTGCACCGCCTTCATGACAAACGCTTATGAATGGAGTGATACCAGACTGATCGTGACCCCCTACAGTGCCACGTACAGTACAGTTGTGGTCACACACAGACAGACAGACCGGGGCCGGTCACTTTCCAGGCGGACAGCTGACGTCCGTCTTCACGGCGTCTGCCAGGAAGCTGAGCTCGTTGCACAGGGTCTCGTGGCGGTACGCCATGCGGATCTGGGCCACGTTGGTCCGCCGAATGTCATTGCCCTCGGGTCCATCCTGCAGGTAGTTGGCACCCAGGAAGTGCTTCTTCTCCTGGAGATGGGGCACAGCAGACAGCAACAGTGCTTTATGGTGGGCTGAAGGTCTGAACAATGGGTGCTTTAGCCCAGTGGTTCTAACTCCTGGTCCTGGGGACCCCCTGACCTGTGTTGTAGATGTCTCCCTGACTGTATATCATAGACAGTGTATATATAAACGGACAGACCCTCTGTGACGTCACCATAGACTGTATATATAAATGGACAGACCCTCTGTGACGTCACCATAGACAAGTCATAACTTGAAGACCCCCTACTCTAACTCGTTCATCCCCATTACCTGATGGGAGAGTCCACTTTGCAGCACGCTGTTCCTGGCGATCTCACAAACATCACAGGTGCTCAGCTTCCACAGCTGGGCTGCGATCGCGTATTCCTCCATCAAGGCCTCCTGGATTGGTGAAAATGTGGCAAGGAATATTGAAGAGTGCTTCCTTAAGGGACGATTCATCTGACCATTTCATAATATGTTAAACATAATATTTCTTCCTATTTCAGTGTTCTTAATGTACATTGTTCTACTGGTCATCGACATGATCCAGCCACACAGTAACAGGTTGCAACTGGCTCTAGGGGGCGACTGTGAGCTCCTGACCTTGGTGTAGTGGAACTGCAGTGGGTCGTCGGTGGACAGGGACACACACAGGCCCTTGTGGAGGAACTCCTTCAGCGGGTTCTTGGAGTACTCCAGGAACAAGCTGTTGTTGCTCAGGGGAGACATGGCAATGGGCACCTGGGTCAGGTAATACAGGTACTGCAGGATGGGGCTCTGAAACACAAGGATATGAATTAATGGAGTTAATTGGTTCATGTGTTATGGAAAATTCTATTCTTATTAATTATTATTTACTTTTAATTATTCTGTAAACTTTACAGATAAACTATGAACTGTGCATCTATATACAAGGAACCATATACGGGTTACTCTCTGCAAGAAGCCTCTGCCATCACTGTTTCATTACTCTGTATCTATGGTCCTCATCTGCCTGTTTATCTTTTGGGCATAAACAAATCTATAGTTATATCTATCTAGGGGCAACTCTGGGCACGTAGATCGGCAGAGTATACATAAAGTATGACTAAAGCTCTCACAAGACTTGGTTATGTTCAACCTATAAAAAGAGGCCCAGACAGTTTTACTGAGCTCTTTAACACACGCATTGTTTTCTGTGTTCTGTTTTAAGACTTTCTATAGAAATAATACTATGTCAAACTTCTCTTTTCCAGTATAATTAATTATTCATTTCCACAACATGTGAATTAAGTTAATTAGTCCATTTCTATTCGCTTCGGTCTGTAAATTGCATTTATATTGATTTTCGGACAATGCTACAGTAGTCAGTTCTCAGTTATCACAAACACAGTGCCCTACTCTGGCTGCAGTAGTATGCAGCAGACAAAATGCTCTTCTATAGTAGTCCAGTACTTTTGCGTTACTCTGATTAGTGAAACATTACGTTCAGTTGAGCTTGCATTTGCAGTGCTGTTGATTGCATGACTTTAACGTGTCCTGGTAGGTAGTGGAGAGATTTGCATTGTTCCATTTGATTGCATGCCAGACCGGTCTTACATTTGTAGACAATAATAGGGGTGAGACTCGGGCAGGTTGTTTTTCCAATTACACAAAAGAGGAATCAGGTTCATATATATTCATACAGTTTATATATAGTTTAGCACCATCTTATTCATGTTCATATGAGTTAACCCTTTATAGGGCACTCACTAAAATACTTCAGTGTTATTGGAGGATATTACAATACATGATTACTGTTGTCACTTTTTTCAAAATGAAACATTGCTATGCTGCAATCCAAGGTCAACAAAGTGACCATATATGATTCCTTGCCCTATGTTTTTTTCCCAAAGTATATATGTGTGTGTGTGTATGTGTATTTATATATAAAAATTAAATTAGAAAAACACAAACTTAACATTTTAAATGTAAAAATATTAACGGCTATCTCATCATGCAGCACAACTACTCAACTGTATAATGTGTGAGTTTATTAATTTCCATGTTATAACAGTAGTTGTCAGAGTAGGTAGGAGCGCAAAAGCGTATTTTCAGAATTCCGAAGGTACGCGGATTTGGAAATGCTCCGGGCAACTCCTGATTGGTCAGATGCCCTGGTGTAACTAACTGTGACGTAGCCTGATTTTCTGTGAATGGCTGGGAGAAATCCATGTGTTAATACTACTGTTTATACGCTTCGGCCACCTAGCCCGCCCGCCTCTCATTGAAAATGAATTTAACACTAGCGGGTCCCGTGTGAAAAGCCCTTTATGCAGCTAAAGGCAGGAGTGAATAGCTTGTGGTGACCTTTCACTCAAGGCTGAGGCTCCACTAAGACGATGTGCTTTCATTTCAGTTGTTTGTTATGTAATGTAAATGGACATATTTTTGTCTATATCTATTGATCTCTTACATGTATTCATGTTGTGCACCATCTTTATCTGTCATATTGACCAGAGCCAACAGTCCAGAACAGTGAGCGACAAGCCTGTGTGTGTGTGTGCGCGTGTGCGCGTGCGTGAGCCCCACCTTCTTCAGGTTGAGCCCGTGGGAGATGTTGTCTGCGGTCAGGAAGGCAGACACCAGATGTGTCATGGAGCCCGCCTCACCGCAGTGAGGGCGGAACTGGAAGGTGTTCAGCCCTCGTTCCCTGGAGGGAGACGCAGGGGAAGAGCAGAGACGTTACACAGAGGAGACATGTCGCTTAGAGAGTCCTCTATAGAACTCTATGGGAGAAGTATCAGAGACATTATATAGAGGAGACAGACTTAGAGGATTGGAAAACAAAGCTATCCTAGTTTCACAATAATAAACACAAAGGTTATACATGCCTATAAGGTCTTTGACCTTACCAAGATGGCTGCCAAGTGGCCAGACTGACCTATAAGGGCTTTGACCTTACCAAGATGGCTGCCAAGTGGCCAGACTGGCCTGTAAGAACATGGTAACAAGTGGTGTTGTGCAATGTGGAGCAGGAGAGCACGGGCGGCGGGCGGGCGTACTTGCGCAGGTTGTTGAGCACCATGATGTTGGCGTACATGTGGAACAGGTAGTATGTGTAGGGGGGGTTCTCCTCCTCACTCCACTCCTCCGGCTTGGGGCTCTTGTAGGAGAACAGGTGGTCGCTGTGTTTGGACTCGTCGTCGACGCTGTCGAAGCCTGTAACCTGAGGGACAGAAGGGTGCACACACGGGATCGGATCTAACTGGCTCTTCTGGTGTATGTTGTGGCTCGAGCCAAACCTTACAGTGCCAGCTGTGACCTTAAACAGTAACCAAACCCTGTACAGTCACCATGTGCAGGTGTGACATTAACCTGACTAATTTGACTAATCTGAACAACAATAAGCAATTTGCAATCTTTTGTATTGGGTAGCCTACTTTGCACGCAATAACTTGCACAATGACTTCCAACTGCAGCTGCATTAGCACAGATTAAAAAGGTCTGCGTAGGCTGTTTATTTTGCATGGGTACTAAACGTATTTTTCAGCGTGCTAATTTCACTTACGTATTTTAGGAATATATAGATCTCCTTGTTCTTCTGTGGGTTGACTGTAGCCTCAAATAGAGGAAGGAAAATGTTCTCCAACATCTTGGCAAAGTTTGGTACAATCTTTCTTGCCCGGAAAATGTCGCTGAAAGACAAAAAGCATTGTTTTATTCACCTCTACGAACAGAGGACAGTGTGGCGATCATTTCTCATGTGTGATGTTTGCAATATTACTTTTTATACAATAGTCTAGTGGTCTGGGTGTGGTTGTGGGTTCGAGCTCCAGAGTTGGCCTACCGGTAGCAACCCCCTCCTCGTAACACAATTGTACTCATTGTAAGTTGTTTGGATAAAAGCGTCTGCTAAATGACCTGATGGTATAGAGAATTCCTATTGCGCTATATTACCATTGACCATAATTATTCACAATAGATATAGAATATGGTATAACTGTAATAATAAGTGTGACTGTAGCACAGCAATAAGATCATCCCTGTAAGTACCACAATAATAGTAAGTTAAATAAAAGAAATAATGTATTTGCAAATCATATCTCATTCTAAATCAGTCATTGAGCAGCTACTGTCCCTACTACACAAATAGTGTATTGTCTGTGCAGGAGCAGTAAATATACTGCATGTGTAAACGTTTACGTCCTAATAGTGTATTGTCTGTGCAGGAGCAGTACATATACTGCATGTGTAAACGTTTACGTCCTAATAGTGTATTGTCTGTGCAGGAGCAGTACATATACTGCATGTGTAAACGTTTACGTCCTAATAGTGTATAGTCTGTGCAGGAGCAGTACATATACTGCATGTGTAAACGTTTACAGTACCTCCTAATAGTGTATTGTCTGTGCAGGAGCTGTACATATACACATGCGTCTGTACTTACTAGATTCGAGGAACCTGGATCATCCAGCGCATGTTTGGCGAGTACACCTTGTGCTGGATGAACCACGATGCAAGGCCCTTCCACTCATCAGCGCTGCGCCCATATATGGACAGGCGAGGCTCAGCGTGCTGGTACTTGCTCTCCTCCAGCTCATGAGCCACTTCCTGGAACGGAGACGTCAAGCTGACACACTGTACTGGTAGCACAGTGTGTCAGGGCACTGTGTGTGGATTCATACAGTGCCCTCACACACTGTACTGGTAGCACAGTGTCACAGGGCACTGTGTGTGGATTCATACCTGACGCACAGCAACTTAAACAAATCCTCTTGAAGACATTATATGGGAAAGTAAAGATTGGAAATGTAAAGACATTGTATCTCTGTCCTTAATGTTCACAGTCTCTCCATATATATTAATATCACTGAAATATTGCATTAATAAACAAGAAGGGCTGCGCTTTGATAGTGTACCTTAATGATCCGGGCAAAGTATTCTCCTTTGATGTAGTTATCCGTTTTCAGGTAGATTTCTCTCAGTTCGCTGGCTCCCACTGGGTTGTATTTAGAGTTGAACTTGTCGAACCGATGGAATGTTTGCCTTCCCTAGGATTAGGAATAAAGCCCGTGAGAAGATGAGTCTCCTACAGGCACTGACAATATGAGCCTACATACTGATGGTACATCAGCGTTTGCTTGTTTGCTCTGTCAAATGAAAAACACTAGCAACGTACAGAATATGAAGCTCTTGTTCAATGTGGACGATCACTTCAGAACAACACATTACAGTATGTAAGAGTTAATATACCTCACTGATTTGCAAATATTTTAAATTATTTTGGGCACAATTTGTACCCATATGTATATGGCTAGAACCTTGACTGTAACCTACAGAAGGGACATATATGAAGCATTCTGATTACATATAAACTGCCCTAATGCACAAAACACATTTCAAACATTACCTCTCTGCATAAAACGTCATCATAAACCATAGTTAATCTTTTCACACTAGCTCGGAGCTAAAGCATTCTAAGAACATTCTTAGAATGCCAGCCTGAATGCTAAGAGAGCGTTCATGCTTGAACATTCCAAACACGGCTAACCCAGACATTAGCCTAAGGCTAGCTGTGTTTACGTAAACCTATATTACATGTTTTGATTTTATTTTATATTTGGGTGTGTTTCTTCATGTAAGCCATTTGATGTTTCCACCACACTGTATGTTCCCAGTATGTGTTTACTGTACAGTATAAGCTAATAAGCTAACAAGACTGAGCCACGGCGACCGACAGCACCAGGCTCCATGCTTACGGCGTGCACATCCAGCGAGTCCACGGTGAGGTCATAGGGGTCCATGTTGAGCTTGTCGAAAACCTGCTTCAGCGTGAGCTTCTGGCCTCCGGTCTCCAGGACGATGCGGTCCGCCTCCGTCTTGTAGGTCTCCTGGATGAACCTCAGCAGGTGCTTCTGGTTCATGCAGGCGGCGGCGTGGATGTGCGTGTCCACCTGTGTGTGACAGAGGACCAACTGTCAACCGCCGTAACCTGGGATACCTTGAGATAACCAAGATGGCGGAGCATGCAGATGGAGACTCTTTCCCTCCATTTCCCCTCCTACAGTTCCCCAAGTGAGTCTATCTTTATCTTCTGTCCCAGAGCAGTAACTTTTGTATAAATACAAAAAAAAATCACAATAATTTCATTGTATAAAGCCAACTGTCAACGTTTTTCTATGTGGTAAGTGGACTGCATTTCTGTGGACTGCACCTTCCAGCCACTCAAAGTGCTGTAGAGTATTGCCTCACATTTACCCATCCAACCACCGGGAGAGGTTAGCCTCAGATGTCTTGATCAGGGACACTTTGGCACTTGGTCAGGAGTTAGCGGGGTTCAAACCAGCAACTCCCCAATCACCTGATGCCCTGCTATGAAAGGTGCTTTACAAATAAAGCTTATTATCATCAACTACAGCATTGATGGGGGCAGGATGGTCTAGTGGGCTGGTTGCTGGACTTACAGCCGTAAGGTTGTGGGTTCAAACCCCAGTGCTG
>JAODUH010005534.1:0-10078 GCA_027564835.1 Typhlichthys subterraneus | reverse complement strand
GGGACCAGAGAGGGACCAAAGAGTCCAGAGAGGGACCAATGACGGACCAATGAGGGACCAGAGAGGGACCAGAGAGGGAACAAAGAAGGAACAAAGAGGGACCAGTGAGGGACCAGAGAGGGACCAAAGAGTCCAGAGAGGGACCAATGACGGACCAATGAGGGACCAGAGAGGGACCAGAGAGGAAACAAAGAGGGAACAAAGAGGGACCAGAGAGGGAACAAAGAGGGAACAAAGAGGGACCAGAGAGGGACCAGAGACCTGCAAGAGCAGCTCCACCTGCCAGTTAGGCTCTCAATTACATGTGAGCGGTTATGAACGACATACAGGTCCATGGCAGGTGCCTCTTCAGGCCCTTCTGATCCCATGTCAGACACTGCAACGGGGAGGGGCAGACCTCTGCAGTAACTGAAGACAAACTAAAGAGTGTACCTTCACCTACATTTATTGGAAATTCATTTACATTTAAATTCTCATACCATCACTTCAATATCTAACTATCATATAATTATACAATATCTCACAAAAGTGAGTACGCCTCTCACATATTTGCAAATATGTGAGCATATCTTTTCATGTGACAACAATGAAGAAATGACACTTTTCTGCAATGTAAAGTAGTGCTTGTACAGCTTGTAGAACAGTGTAAATTTGCTCTCCCCTCAAAATAACACAACACACAGCCATTAATGTCTAAATCGCTGGCAACAAAAGTGAGATTGTTGGGAAATCTCAAAATGTAATACCACATCCAGTAACATTTTCAGATTTAAACACGCTACAAACATCGTATACCATGATTCAACTCAAATTCCCTGACATTCCATGTCTGGAATAGACTTTAAAATCCCACGATATTCCAGAAGTTCCATCACCAGTGGGAGCCCTGGTATTACCATGCTTAATATGAACACATGGTTGGATGGGCTCTGTAGCAACTGGTCAATAAATGACATCACCCACCTCTGACTCATCTAAGCGTAATGAGCCATCTTACAGCTCAAGGCTTTGATCAGCGCTCTTACTGCTCTGTAAATGCTCTTGCCACGTCATGCCGCTCTTAATTAGAGCAACCTACGCCAAGAGAGCAGGTACTTTTAGGGGACAGACTGTGTCTTTTTGGGGAATTTAACCCATAACCTCACATTGTGATTAAGCATTAGGCTATGCAGTATGTATGGCTCTACTGATCGCCAAACCTACTTTGTATCGTGGGTACCAGGGATATCTTGTCAAATCGGTTCTCAGTTTTTCAACCCTTGCCCCCCTTGTTGTCAATTGCTATTTAAAAAGACAGGAGGTGCACCCACATCAACACAATTTCATATTATCAAACGTACATATTCCATAATAGTGTGGACTATGTACAATTAACACTAGAAAATGGCAAGCGAAGAAGGATTATGCCAGTTCATTTTGAAGACCTTTTCACACATTGTTCCTGGTAAATTACCTGCATGACCATACAGGCACAGCTAGTGATTTTCTCTATTCAGACATCCAGGTACATTTACCTCTTGAACCTCCTGTCCATAATGCCATGTAAATACCGGCATAGTACATAGTCCAGCAGAGGGCGGTAGATAATTCAACACTTTATAGATGCTGCCAAGCACAGTAAACAAAAGGTTCTCAGGAGACTTCTGTCTACAGCTTACTTTTGAGCTTGCTTCAGGCAATATGTGCTTCTACAAAAAATATATGCAGCATAGGTATATATGTCCGATCTCATGCCATTGTCAACTGAAGGATTTTTATAGTTTATAGCTAGGACTGGCCCCAAACACCTGATTATTCGGGAATTCGTTCACTGGGTATATATTCAATTTTAAATATTGTAATTCGAGTATTCATTTTTTCTTTTTCACATCATGCAGGCATGCATAGTTTCCCATTAATCCCTACTCTCTGTATAAATCCACATGTTAATGTCATCGTCTGCACTACATTGTCAACAATATATTGCCATTTTCTGTCTGTAAGAAGAGAGCAGGGCTATTCATTCAACACAAACTCTGATTGGGTCAATTGACTTGTCAGTCAAAGCGGCCATATTGAGAGCATGGCTATGTTTATGTGTGTGCTCACTGAAGCTATGAATGGAATATTACATTTGCTGGCTAATATAAAACTAATGCAACAGCAGGCCGTGCAATATGTACTAATGCAATGGGTTTTGGACTAAATATTTTACTGGATTGTCTGGACCCTTGCGAATGGAACAAGATAGTTTTTGATTGTTTTCGATCTGTGGACTATGCGTACTGTTAATGGTGGTTTGGTGGAATACTACTCACTTCATAGATCAGTACTTGACTCGAATATCAAATCATCGATTGTACTTGCTGTTGTACAGTTAAGTGCTATTTTAAACCTGCAAACGGTCCTGACACCCGCTTTTTTCCTGCAAATCTATTAATGACATGTTGTTCAGGGGAAACAGATAGTGCGACCAAAAGAGATCATTGTTGATAGTATTTCTTCATTGCCTAGCAAAACCAGTAAATCTATTTGACTCATTTAACTCTATTTAACTTAAGATGAGTGTAAAGTTGCAGGCT
The DNA here is from genome assembly GCA_027564835.1 of Typhlichthys subterraneus. Classification (NCBI taxonomy): domain Eukaryota; kingdom Metazoa; phylum Chordata; class Actinopteri; order Percopsiformes; family Amblyopsidae; genus Typhlichthys; species Typhlichthys subterraneus. Next base: position 7,517 of record JAODUH010005534.1, on the reverse strand, counting down.
ACTGTTCAAGGCATATAAAATATGCATTTGTAATTGTTAAATACAGTCCTGCGATTGGTTTGCTCACTCTGCGTCAACGCTTCTTTCGTTCACATGTCAGCTATACGCATTTTCCATGGAATGTTACTAGGTAATTGGGGGAACAGGTTCATCGACCATTGATCCTGTTCACATATTGCCCCATGCAGGAACGGCCCCTGTTAAATGCAGGGTTATACAGCATGTGTGAAAAGGGCTTTTGATGCTTTGCAGTTTGACCTTGCATACAAGCACAAATTTCATTTTTAATTTAATTTAGATTTAACATTTGTAAATTCCTAAAATCTTATTTAACATCATTCACTAAAATATGTATTAAAATATGTTTATGTGCATATTGTTTTTGTGGCGTCGTGAAGCTAACTAGCTTCTGGAGAGTTATTAATGTTAGCCAGAGAGGACCTTTCACCTCCCTCCAGAGTAGAAAGAGGAACAATTTCCATACAGTTATAATAGGTCACATTATTATTATTTCACAAATGTGTACTACAAGTCAGCTTGATCTTAGGATGTCATGCAATTACAATCACGTGCATGGAAATACAGCCAAATGAATGCATGCCTGAAGCTCTCACTCACACACAGTAATATGAAAGCATTAAACAATGTATAAGAAACACTTTAATCTTGCTTCTTCAATCGGCAGTATAAGATGACTTACATTCAATGTAATTCACAGAGTTGAAACTTTAGCAGGATGCCTCCACCAGAAGCCAGTATCCTGTCTGTGGCGTAACCCCACAGTGAAAAGAGAAAGAACCCCAAACAAGCACACTAATCCCAGCAGTACACACGTCGGGGTGAAACACACTCCGTAAGGCAAGGCGTCGCAGAGGTTGCGAATCGCTTCTGAGCTCAGCCTTCAGACGTCGCCTTGCCGAGGGGCTCGCTGACCCCCACCTGAGGCGGCCCGGGACGACCTCAGCAGAAACGCAAGGGAAATGGTCCAGTGTGCAAACGGAGAGGTGGCAGCACAGGCGCTCATCTCTGCTGGGGGGCTGGCAGTCCTGAGGGTTCAGTGACAGGAGGAGTCACGGTCGTTCTCTCACACACACACACAGTGAGCCAGACCTCTGCTCGCCAACATGTGCTACGCAGACGTGAGGCTCTCCCTCCTCTCTGATGTCTCCTCAGGCAGGGCCACGCGCCCGCACATCCCACCCCTCTGCCCCTCCCCCTCCCCACACGTAGCACGTTTCAGGAGCGCCACCGCGCTGAGCCTGGTTACGTGTGAGCGCCAGACCCAGACCCCCCCCAACCATGTGAGATTAGCGCTTCACCCCGGCCACGCTTCCTCCTCAAACCCTCCTTCCCCTCTGGAAGCAAGGCTGTCGGGAGAAGAGGAGTGTGAAGTCATTCTCTGGAGCCATAGCTCAGCGAGAGGAGGGAGGGGAGGGGGGCGTGGCTTGGTGAGGCAGCTGCAACAAGCGGAGGATGTGTGCGATGCTAGCTATGCCGCTCGCCTTGAGTCCGACTATAGTTAGAGAGAGACAGCGGGCAGGGTTAGTGTGTGTGTGTGTTGGGGGGGGAATAAATCAAAACAAGGCAACGCACAACCTCTGTCAGGAACGATGAAGGGAGAGCGGACACCAGCAGGAAGACTGAACCAAAACGTCATTAAATAATGAGGAAAGAGGAGGGAGGTTATTTATAGATAGACAAAGCCTGGTGTCTGTTTCCTCAGGGGCTCATGTACGGTACTGTTTTTTCAAATCAACACCATGCCTTCGTTTCAATCTCTCCTTCCCTCCCTCCCTCTCTGAGATTGGGTTAGCGGCTGCCTGCAGGCCGGGGTAGAACACAATCAGCCATCGCAACAACCTCATCAAAGCCTGTGCTCCACAAACATTTGCTTTAGCCAGTAAACATAAGGCCTGCACACGCCTGAGAGAGAGTGGCAGACATTTAATCTGTGGCTTGCAGTGTGTATTGCATGCACTGCACACGTGCGTGCGTGCTGTATAGTGAGCATGACAAAGTGTAAATGTTTGTGTGCGCGTCAGTGTCATGGCAGCAATGCGGTGAGATAAACCACATGCGTCTTAAGGGGCAGTGTTGTGTGCATACTCTGCAATACTCACAATCACCGTGCCAGCCCAGGGCTGCCCTCTAATCAGGCCATGGCATGCAGTAGAAATATGATGAGGCGGCAGTAAGACACACACACACAAATAAGCTTCTTCCCATTTCCTTCCCCTTATCATTTGTCTGACAGGCTCTCAATGTCACCATCTTCGTCAGTGGCAGAACAGAATGCATTTCAAGAGAGGACATGAGCCATAAGGGCAACTTTAAAGTCAAGCACATCCTTGGTCACCTAGGACCTTGTGGCTGGAGAAGCAGCAGACCTGTGTCTGACTGACAGAGACAAACAGGGAGCCTCGGTCAGTCATGCTTCAGAAGAAAAATCACTCTGCTGTTAAGCAGTGCTAATAAGAGGGACAGAGATGGAGCCACTTAATGCTAGACTGACAGACACCCATCTGTGTGTGTGTGTGGCCACGCTCTAATCCTGCCACTGGTATACGGTGGACTTTAACCCTGATGGCGCGTGTCTGGACTCACCAGGCCAACACACACACACACACACAGCTGAGGAGATGTTAACAGCTGAGACAGCAAAGCACCCCATTTAATACCAGACACACACACAAACGCATGCAGACAATCTTACACACACAGACAGACAGCTGAGTGTATGGCAGCAGCCTTCCAATAGCAAACAGAGCAGCTACTAGAAATACCAGAGAGAGAGCTGAGACTAGGGGCCTGTAAGTGAGACCAAGACACAACACTCCAGCATATCCCAGCGATAACAACACCCTGACCAAATATGCCAGACATTTTTATTTACATGCTGGAGGGGGCCAATTAAATCACTAATTAGTCCTGTGTCACCAGGAGGATTGAGTACAACCATTCACATAGGCTACCTCACCTTGCATTTGCCACAGGCCCATCATGTCAAGGTTATGTCATTGTGTACCTGGGATAATCTATGGTTAAATCAGTCTAAAATGATCTTCAAGACTTCAAGGTTTATTTGTGAATTATGATGACAATAAAGTTGTTGGTTCTAATATGACATTATTAAGGCTTAAACTGAAAACCTCTGCTGCTCTACCTAAAGGATGCAGTCTCTGTAACTGCTAGTAAGCATGGTTGTTGGTATTTGGCTAGCCATTAAATGCAGGTCTATAGCACAACTAAGGTCCAATGGACATATCTAACAACTGTATAGTAAACCTGACAGACACACCACCAGATCCAGATGTACACAACTATTACAAAATGCCTGTAAAAGCTTACCAGTTAATAAAACACTTATGGTAAAATATTCCTAATGTGTACGAGAACTCAATGCATCTAAAACAATACTCAAAGTAGATTTTGTCAAAAATGTTTTCCCTTACCCTTCAATAGTAATTTTGAATCTATTCCCGAATCCCGATTAATTAAAATAAACATTGGACATGGACGCAAACAACCTTAACCTCATACGCTTTTACTGCCATCTGGTGGGCATTTGATGCTACTACATAGGAATATTTTGTAACATTCTGTTCAGAGTAATATAGCCTAGCTAGCCTGTCTCTGGCCGACTATTGCTCTCAGCTCAATTCATTTTTGCAGAGATTATCGCCTGAAAACCCTGTTCACATTAGTGTTCGCACAGCTACCCTGCTGGCGGCCCAATCAGCGTAGGTTAGGATGATGATGAAGTAAAGTGGGTTTGGAAATGGTAGTAGAGCTAGATGAAATCAAAACAATTGTAGCAATGGCGATTGGTTCAACGCTGACCAATAGACCAACATTTTTATTAACTCTCTCACCTAACAGCAAATGTAACAGAAAGGCATTCATGTTGTCTTCCTCCCCTATCACAGTCAGGTCTTCCGTCATGACCAAATGTTTTTACATGATTCCTTTGCGTGCAAACTGGTTTTCGGATCTTCTGAGTCTTTGATTCTTGTAGAGTGCCACCGCAGCATACATCGCCAAAGAAGCATGACAAACAACGTTGCTATTACACAGTACTATATTTTAATAAGACTGCAATTTGAGCTGCTCATAGCTCACGTGACTACTATTTCCGCTTCTTCCGTTCTTTACACTGAACAAGATTCAAAGATCCGGATCACTCCGAAGAGCCGGAATTCCCACCACTTTTCCATTTTCCAAATTCATGGGAGTACAGCACGGGTCACTCGCATACCAGAGCCATTACTGACACCTACTGGTGAACATAAATATAGCTTTCAGAAGTAAAGGTGACACAAATACTAACCAGAAAGAACATGACAAAGTTGAGAGATTTATGTGATTTCACATTTCTTGTTTGTATGAAGACTGAATATAAATAAAAGTGAAACATTTACTTATTTGTAAATTTTTTATTCCTAAAATAGAGTTTCAGGATGAGGTTTCATAGACATGGCAGCAAATAAATGTTTTCAAAAGTACAGACATCCGTTGTAGGCATTTTAGCAGTTTATCTGAGGCTTTTATATTGCAAATACTGATATCTATGAATTATTATTTCATTTTGTACCAATTGTACCAAAACTAATAATAATATTTCGATATAAATGTTGGTCATATCGTCAAAGTATAACATACTTCATGCCATATACTAGGATAAACAGTATAGGAGGCAGGTAGGGCCAATGGAGTATGTCTGGCAGGTAAGAACTCTTGACATAAATGTGTTTTTTTGCTGCATTTTGCACAAGGCAGGCAGGGAACACATTAATATTCATCAGCAGATTGTCAACACTAGCTCCAGACATGGATTCCAGCAATAGCGCAGAACTTGGCATCAAGCTAACAGAGGCTTGACCAGTGCAGCATGATTCAACAGGAATCATTGTGTGGTCAGATAGATGCTGATGTACAGTAGGTAGATGTGACCAGTTCCGCACCACTAGCTCAGCCAACGTGGGCTGTCTCCTAACTGTGCAAAAACACACATTTACTTAGCTGTAACCTTCTCTGGATACTAACAGAAGGATACAAGTGACCCACTGTAAAAATAGCATAAATCAACTTAGTGATGCAATGAAAAAAAAAAACAGCTTGCTAGTTAAACTCTGGGCGACAGTAAAAAGGCTAACCTTGCCAGAGAGTGGAGTTCAAATGTGATTTCCTTGCTTGAGTCGAAGAGGCAAACCATCCCTACGTTACTCATGAATAGACCATCACCCAGAGTTCGCTCCATCCATGGATAATAAAAGAGAAACCCTGAACCCTTTAGGGTTATGTTATAGTGCCCCTAGAACTCAACATGTCCCCCATTTGAAGTGTAAACTGTGCACACAAAGGTGTGTGTGTGTGTGGGACAGGGGGGTAGAGAATATTTTGCATTGAATATATAGCATTGAAATAGGAGGAGTAGAGAGCAGTGCAATTATTTGTGCAACACTGGCTTTCCAACCACTAGGGGCAGCCCAGACACCAGCCACAGAGAGACACCAGAGCTAGCAGGGTGGCAGACAGACAGGAAGACAGACAGACAGACAGGCAGAGACTCACGGTGAAGAAGAGGTCCATAACACGCGTGTCCAGCAGGGCTTCTCTCCAGGACTCGGTAGGCTTCAGCATGACGTTCTGTGTGGACTCGAACAGTGCGATGTAGTGGCGCCCCAGTGGCCCAGCACACGTTAAGGCCAACGCCAGCATGAGGGAACGGAGCACACACACTATTCACATAGTCACAGCGGTCAGGACGGCTAGTTCCGTGTCAAGACGGCCGGAGCAGTGGAAACCACCTGTGGACCCTCTTCTCCTCTCGTTACCTCTTCTGTCTCTGACTCAGCGGGCCCTCGTGCCCGCCCCCTCACCTCTCCTGCCAAGGCGCCAGCCTCTCCCCTCTCGGCCTGCTCAGCCAATCGCGTCCCCAGTCTCTCACTTGACCGCACTCTCTCCTAGGAAGACTCCCACAGTGTCTTTGGGCCTCCCTCGAAGACACTCTCTCTCTCTGTGCTCTGGGTGACTACACCCACGGAGGCTGCATCGAGACACACTTCCATGGCCGCCCAATTTAAACTCCTTTTATTGAAGCCGCAAGACACAGTGGGTCCCCCTCAGCCGGGCACGCCCCAGACGCTCCCTCCCTGACCAATGAGGTGGCTTCCAGACTCCTTCATCTCACAATCACACGTGTCAGTCAGGCGGTCTACGTGGACACGTTCGCAGGAATGTGCGATCAAAGCCAGGCAGCGACGCGGGCCAGCGAGGCCGCGCATTCCTGACAGACACGCGGGCCACCCCCCCTTCCCCCGCGGCACATAGCCCAAGCCACAGAAGTTGGCACCTGTCTCAGGCTCCGTTGGAGGATATTTGGTGAGTTTGAGTGTGCATATGGAGTGTTTTGGCATCGTTAAACAGTGGATTAGACCTCTGAATTGTTCTATTTTCTAAGCTAAATTCAGCTAATATCTCATGACGGTCCCCTAGCTGTTTGTAATAAAAATTATGTGATGTTTCTACACAGACCTGGCTCTGTAAATAGGAACACAAACAAAGTGGCGCAGAGCGCACCACACAACACTATCCAGGCTTTACAATGTGTTTCCAACGTGTGGGGCGGAGCTTCTGAGGGAGCACTACCGGTAAAAGGAGAAGTGCTTTTAATTTTAATTTTATTGTGTATTAAATTACTTACAATACCTTTAAAGGGATGTTCAGATTAAACAGTGCCTTTACGCATGGTAGAGGGCAAATGTCATTTCAAAACATCTGTGCACCTAAGGGGCATGCAGAAGGGGCGGGGTTTTATCCCTATGGACAGCGCTATTGCTAGGCGATAACCCATGCTGATAATGGTAAAGGATCATTTACAGTTTTAAAGAGAGAAGAGGAGAAAAGCTAGCTAGAAATGTAGCCAACTCCATCCACTCCGTCAAGGCAATAATTATTATGGCTGAATATTCAACTATTCGGATGTTTGTTTTTGGGTAGGTTGTCGATTTTCAATTTGGGGATTCAAAAATTGTAAATGTTTTTTTCGCTTTAAGCGTGCTCGTTTGCCCTGGACCATAACTTTCTCAGTGACAAATACACTGTTACTACACTAATGCCATCAGTATAATCTGGTACAATTTGCTCAGTCTGAAAGAAGATTGACTGCACTTCTAACAAGGCCGACTCTTATTGGCTATTGCAGGCTGTGGACAGCTCCTATTAGGTCAAATGAGGTGTCAATCAAAAGATCAGCGCGCAAGAGGCCATTTTGAGAGCATGTGTTAATGTGAACTAGGGTTATGAGAGAATGTATCTTAGATTACATCTGCCTGCTAATATAAATGAAACAGCAGGCCATATTTAATAATGTAATAGGCAAATGTGTTTTGTGACTGACAAATGCATTGACTGTAGCTGTTGTGGTGATTGTAGGATGATCTAGGGCTGTCGCGATAACTGCAAAATTGGAATACCGCGGTGTTGCTAACCCAACCGCAGGCCGTGGAAAGCAACCG